>VDFB02120827.1:0-17642 GCA_007258455.2 Sequoia sempervirens | reverse complement strand
AATCACGAGAACCTGTTAACACCTGTGTTTACACGTGCTCAGCATTTCAAAGCACAAAAAGAAGAAGACGAAAGACGGCAGTCCAATGAAAAGGGAAAAGAAGCTTCCACTTCTAATCCCAAGTCTACACATGAATTCGTCACACCAGTTTCTCAAGAACCGTCTTCGACGAGTTTTGACATAGTGACATCCATGATGAAGACGAAGGTACAAATTTCACAGCTGGAGTATCTCCAGGATCACCCCGATCAAATGGATCGGATTCTCAAAGTGATTCAGAAGCCAATCGTCATACAACCCACATTGCTAGCATCTTCCGTACCAACGGGAGAAAAGCCAAAACCTTTTTACATATCCTTGTATATGGGAGGATATAAGCTTAGCAATTGTATAATTGATTCAGGGGCATCTGACAACGTCATGCCTTTACAAATCATGAAAGCTTTAGGGCTATCATGCACGGAAACAAAAGAAAAGTGTTACTCACTTGAATCAAAACCTGTGCCGTTGGTAGGTCAGCTGAAGGATGCTCAAGTAAGACTCACATCCTGCCCAGAAAAGAAGATCATGATGACCATTCTCATAGCTGATATCCCAATCAGTTATGGAATGCTCCTGACCAGAAGCTTCTGCAAGGATCTCGGAGGCGAGATTCAACTGGATTGGTCATACGCGACAATCCCATTAAAAAAGGGCACTTTCAAGTTGGAACCTGAGGCTAAGTCAACATTCACGGTGGTGAAATCTCAAGACCCACAAGCACAAGTGCTACATCAGAGCACGGGTCCTGGCACGTATGCCATGCTATCAGAAGTAACTGAAGAAGATGAAAATCTTGCACTTACCACACGGACATTGAATGAAGACTCAAGAATGTGGAATATGCAATTCGACGGCAGTTGCTCAACAGCAGGTTCGGGAGCAGGAGTTGTCATTACCTCTCCCGAAGGAACAATATACCCATTTGCTTATCGCTTGCAGTTTGATAACACAAACAATACTGTAGAATACGAGGCGCTCATACTTGGCCTCAAAAATGCAAGAGATATGAGTATAAAATACCTTCAAGTCGAAGGTGATGCAGAGCTGATCGTTCAACAGGTCAGAGGACTGTATCAAGTAAGAAGAAGCCGTCTTTCTTCTTACCGACAAAGGGTGTGGAATGCGATCGATTGGTTCGAAGCATTCAACATCGAGTACATACCACGTGAGCGGAATAGCAGAGCAGATTCCCTTGCGGTATCAGCAACTCTTTTCATGCCCCATTCTGATTTTCGTCATAATGTCTTCGCTATTGAGCTCATCTACAGGCCAGCCATCCCTGACAACTGCAACAATTGGCAGGTCTTTTCTAATGATGATGATATTCAACAGTTCCTTCGCATGGAGGACAATTATCAAGAATTATTCTTTGAAGGTAGTGCTTCTCCCTCCAGAGAATATATGGCAGAAGATTCCGAAGTCACGGAATCTGGTATCATCCAACTAAGAGGCAATAATATTCCCAAGGGTCTAGTATCCTTGGAAGATATATTTGATAGACACGACAGACATGTTCAGGATCAAAGGAATTCTAATGACAAGACGTCAGCCGACTACCAACAAGTCAACATTGGTACGGAAGATAAGCCTCGGCTTGTCAACCTAGGCAAATGTTGCACTACGGAAGAAAGCGACCATTTCATCTCTCTATTCAAGCAATATCGAGACGTCTTTGCATGGTCCTATGAAGACCTGAAAGCATTCGAGCCAAAGGAATTGTCCCATACGATTCCACTAAAGTCTGACATCAAGCCTTTCAAGCAGAAGCAGAGACACTACAACCCGCGTATCCAAGATACAATCTACGCGGAGGTTAAAAAGATGGTAGATGCCAAGATCATATACCCGATCCACTATTCCACCTGGGTGTCCAATATCGTTCTTGTACGCAAGAAGAGCGGAGAAATCCGGATTTGTGTAGACTTCAGGAACCTGAACCAGTCGTCGCTAAAGGATAATTATCCTTTTCCTATCATGGAACATACATTGCAAACAGTAACCGGTTCGGAGATGCTGTCATTACTTGACGGATTTTCGGGATACAACCAGATTGCAGTAGCTGAAGAGGATCAACTCAAGACAGCGTTCACCACTCCATGGGGAACGTTCGCCTACGAGAGGATGCCCTTCGGCCTCATCAACGCCGGTGCTACTTTTCAGCGAGCCATGGACTTGGCGTTTGGTGACTTAAAGAACAAATTGATAGTCGTCTATCTCGACGACCTTACCGCTTTCTCAAAAAAGCGGCAAGATCATTTTCAGCACTTAGTGAAAGTGTTCGAGAGATGCAGGTCCCATCACATATCACTGAATCCAAAGAAATCTATCTTCGCGGTGACAGAAGGCAAATTGCTTGGTCACATCGTCTCTAAAGAAGGGACTAGGATAGATCCTAATCGGGTAGATGCAATCAAGGACCTGGCTCTCCCTACCAATAAAACTGGGGTACATTCTTTCTTCGGCAAAGTCAACTTTATACGAAGATTTGTCCCTGACTTCTCAGAACTGACCAAGGATATCTCAGCGATGATGAAGAAAACGACCGCTTTCAAATGGACCGATGAAGGAAAGAAGGCGTTCGAGAAAATAAAAGAGGCCATCAGTAAAGCGCCAGTGTTGGTTCGACCTGATTTCAATAAAGAATTTATTCTTTATTGTTATGCGTCGGAACATACTCTCTCTGCCATACTGACCCAGAAGTTGAATGAAGAAACCGAGTCACCTATCGCTTTCATGAGCAACAGCTTCAAGGATAGCGAATCTCGGTACTCCCAAATAGAGAAAAACGCATATGCAGTTGTGAGGGCTGTTAAGAATTTCAGATTCTACATCCTAAACTCTCACACTACTGTGTATGTTACAGATCCCGCGGTCAAGAGTGTCCTTACTCAACAAGAAATGGGCACCAAAAGAGGCAACTGGATTGCAAGAGTTCAAGAATACGACTTGGATATCAAGCCTACCAAGCTCGTTCGTGGGAGAGGTCTATGTCAACTCCTGGCAGAAGATGGTGATTTGAAGCATCAAGCTGAAGATGGAATCTCAGGAACAGAAATGGAAGAAGATCTCCCAATGGTCTTATTAGTTGAATCTGCTCAAGAGTGGTACACAGAATTGTGGTACTACCTAACCTACGAGGAATGTCCAACACACTTGGATAAGCAGCAGAGAAGAACTTTGAAATTACAAGCACAAAGCTATGTGCTTGGAGGAAATGTTCTATACAAGCGTGGGCTTGATGGAACGTTCCTACTATGCGTCACCAAAGATCAACAAAGACGATTGATGGAGGCATTCCACAATCAAGCATGCGGAGGTCACTTCTCATCAAGGGTTACTGCATTCAAAATTTTGCGGGCATCATTCTTTTGGCCGACTTTGTTCCGTGATGCATATGACTGGGTGCACAGATGCACATTGTACCAACAATTTGTTGGTAAACTTAAGCTGTCAAACCTTCCGCTAAGGCCGGTGGTGATAGATGCTCCATTCCAGCAATGGGGCATAGACTTTGTGGGACCTATCAACCCTCATTCCAGCAAAGGACATGTCTACGTCCTCACAGCGACAGACTATTTTACTAAGTGGGTTGAGGCGATTCCTGTAAAGCAGGCTACTTCCGAGGTGGTGTGTAATTTCCTCAAAGAGAACATCATTACACGCTTCGGAGTACCCAAAAAGATCGTGACTGACAACGCTACAAGCTTCTCGTCAGAGGAGTTGATAGAATTTTGTTTTGACTACGGCATCACCTTGTCCCATTCTTCAGATTACTATCCACATGGTAATGGACAAGCCGAATCGTCAAATAAGAACATAGTCACAATAGTGCGCAAGATGGTTGATTCCAATCAACGGGCTTGGCACACAAAATTGTACGATGCTCTTTGGGTTGATAGAATCACGCCCAAGAGAGCTATCGGCACTTCACCTTTCATAATCCTATATGGCACTGAAGCTGCGTTACCCATCACTCTAGAGTTGTCCGCTTTGCAGCTGGCATCCACAATAGAAGATGAATTCAAAGATCCTATTGAAAAATGTATCTTATGCCTAATGAAACTTCAGGAAGAAAGGGTGGAGATAGTTGATAAAATCACTCAGCATCAAGAGCGAGTGAAGAAGATCTTTGACAAGAAGGCTCGGCAACGAGACTTTGAAATTGGAGATAAAGTCCTATTATGGGACAAGAGACACTAACCAAAGGGAATGCACGGAAAATTCGACTCCCTTTGGCTAGGGCCATTCCTGATTCATAATATTGCAGGAGAGAATTCCTATATTCTCTCACATTCAGACGGGAGGCTCTTCCCACTGCCTTACAGCGGGCAGTACTTGAAGCATTTCATCCCTTCGGGGATGGGGTGAGTATATCTTGTAAATACTTTTCCTTGTTTTAACGTTATGTTGTTATGTTTTTCCCCGTTCAGTGAAGTATTGTCGTGTTTTAGGTGATTTCTTAGATGTTTTGTCGTAGGTGAATAAATTGGGGAACCCAATAAATAAGGTGAACTCTATTTTTAGGTATGTATGGAACCAAAGTCCTGACTCTGTTACCCAACTGATTATATATACTGGTCTACGAAACTTGAGATTCTCGGTTCTCCTATGCCGTAGGTATCCGACATGGTCACCAGACGGAGCCTAATGTTGTACCCAAAATTAATTTTTTGGCATTCTGTATAAATTGAGCTAAATCTTGTTAAAATGCCATGTTAAGTCAGTTTTAGGTCAAACCAATCATAAAATCTTGGTGGGTTTCTGTCAAAAAACACACGTGCAAAATTCTGAAAATTTGAAAATTAGGGTTTTTCACTTCATTTCAAGGAAACCCCAAAATAGAACTTCCCATAATTGGATTGAAAAATGATTTTGATAGGGATTAAAAGGCTTTACCATCACATTGGTCAAGTCGAATCATCAAAGACATATTTTACTCGGTGGGTCTATTTCTATTTTCAGAACAAAGAGCTCCATGCCCATTAATGGCGACACAAGACCAAAAATAAAGTTGCTTCAAAAGCTTCAACGCATTACCGTAACCATGGCGGAAAAGGTAAAAAATGCATGGGCCAAAATCACATGCTTAAATTAGCACCTCCGAGTGTCATTGTAAATGTTCACCTATTTAAAAATAAGTCGTAACACTTTCATTATTTAAAGAGGAGAAGTCTCTCTCACTGGGAGCAGCGCGAAGGAAGGAAACAAACAAAGTTCCTATTCTTTTATGTTTCAGCCAAGACAAGGGGTAATAAACACAATGCTCGTAGCTTTTCTTCATTTTTCTGCAGATCCAAGGGTAAAAGGATTTGCTATTTTGAGGATTGGACCCAAAGGATGATTTTTCAGGAATTAGGATAAACTTCCAATCCATTGCTCATTTCCTTTCCTCGGTCTTTAGGTTTTCCGCATATGACAGAAAAAGCAACAGTTATATCAGATCGCATCAACCTGTAGATTCAAAGATTATTTTCCGTGAGAAACCCATCTCAATAAATTTCCAAAATCAGCAAACTTGCTGCCCCTATTTTTGGGGGTTTTTCCGAAAAAGTTTCAGAATTCAAATTCTAAGGAACTGGGTTTGTTCAGCATTGAAGCACGAAAACAACCCATGTGCCAGATTTTTTCCGGAAAAATACTTCTCGGCAGGGCGCTATTTTTAAGGGTTTCCGAAAATCATCTGAACAAGGTCAAGCTTACAGTCAATCTTTAAGTTTTTCAAGATGCAGCACTCCCAGGTACAATTTGAGACCAAGACGGTCTTACTCCATGATTACTTGAAAACAGTTGACACGAATTTACACCAAGTAAATCCAGTGGTTGATTTGGAGCAGCTAGAAGGCATGACTCAAATCACATTGCAGAATATTGAAGAATCCGGGTTGCTGCAGGCCGCATCAATTCCCATCACCCTACAAAGCATAGAGATTGTAATCGCTTGTATCAAGCATTACAATCCTACCACCAGAGAAATCAGAGCAGCAGATGGAAGAATTGTTTGCAGTCTAAAGCCTCAGGATATCAAAAGGTGTTTTGATATTCCATCATGTCCTAACAGCAAAGTCATATCAGTGACAGAATGTGAGAAGGCATTTGAGACAGCTAAGGACAAATGTCAAAAGGTTATGGCTGAAAAATGGCTAAAAGTGACAAAGGAAAGCTTGCCTAAATTGTTGGGACGAGGAGAATGTAAAGATGAGTATGCAGTGTTAATCACTCTACTCAATAGAATCACTGGAGAAGAAGATGGTCGTCAATTCCAGCCATGGATGTACTATATCATTGCAAAAATCATTGGCAGGAGGGCATATTATGACTGGGCCACTTTGATTAGTGACACACTCCATCGACAAATCACTGGATATCTGGAAGCTCATAGGTTCCACATGTGCTCTTACCTGGTATACTTGATAGCCTTCCAAGGTGAATTCAGGTTATTGAACAATGTGGGAACCTTAGGTGTGCAGAAGGTTCACGAACATTTCACACGTCTTGAGTTTACTCAAGCGGAAAGACACTTCAAGAAAACAAGTGATCACTTCACTATGCACATAGTACGTGAGCTTAACCATGAGATGCACATGTGTATTTCACAGACAGCCAGAGAGGCAATGGCGGATTGGGCAGATTGGTTCATCCAATTTCCTACGTTCTCCTACATACGCGTGTATGGCTACCTTGGCCACCCCGCCATGCTACCAAGATACCCTTCAGATAGGGTAGTCTTCATGGAATTCCTGAGACAGTTGTCCGAGGTTCATGTCTACTTGCGCTTGAAGAGGAAGACAGCTGTTAACTTTCCCGTTGAAATGGGACTATATAGATGTGGATTCGCGGCAGATGCTAAGATGATGAGTCAAGAAACAGCGAGGTTTAACCTCAAGTATCTCATTGATAGAAGATCCTGTGATCCCAGAGGACTCTATGCAGCACACCTTGAGCAACACTCGTCACATAAGTCTTCTATGGAAGATTATTGGGTAAATTGTAAAGACGAGTATGAAGTGCGAAGAAGGAACTACAGCAGATTCAGACTCTCACAAATTGCTGATTTTATGTCAGTAGACATTGAGGGCCTCTCCGACGATGAAGGGGAAGTCATTCTCCCCTAATTCTTTGCAGATTCAGTTGACTCCCAACCGCTCCCGAGAGTGGATTGGTATGCCAAAGAAGACACTTCTATAGAAGAAAGAACGAGTAGAGTGGTTAGAAATAGCCAACTCTATCTCGACAGCAAGAAATCAAGGAAGGTGATACCTCACAGAACAGAGCCGCCACAGGTTCAGTCTACACCACCTTCCACTTCAAGAAGGAAGCCCAGGCAAAAGCAATGGTGCAATCCTCCCCGAGGGATGAGGATGTCAAAGCCTAGAACACAGAGGACACCAGTGGAGAAAGCCACACATAGTCCTGAAATAATCACAGGTATTGCTGCCCCAGAACAGAGAGTAGAGACTGCTGCCCCTGATTCGCTAGGTTATCGTACTCTGAGGAAACTCAGCTAGTTGGTTGTTGAAGAACCAAGACGAACTACCGGTAAAAGTAATAGAAGCAAGAGGCAGAACGGTGTTCTGCGAGGAAGCAAGAGCTACCATTACTATACCACGATCATGTTCCATCGACTTGGATTCACCACCGAGAGACATTGCTCCAGCGCAGTCTCACACATCTAGCATTCAAGGGCCTCACGTCCCTCCTAGCGAAGTTCGCCGAGATTCTATTTGGCTTGAAGGCTTCCTAGGAAGAAAGAGGGAAAAACCCTCGTATGAACTTGACTTTACTGAATTCGACCACGTCCCACAAGACACGTCGGCGAAGAAGTTAAAGAAACAAGTTCACATAGAAAGGAATGCGGAGTGTGAGATCATCATAGAGACTGCCACTCCACCAATAGAGAAAAGCATACACGAGGTTCAAGTAGAAGACTACACCTTGTCTCAACTTAACCTCGGGAAGACTACACGACAGGTGGAGGCAGACCTTCTCGGAATAGCTTCGGTGAGCGCACAAGAAAGAATGGCAAAGGATGGTAAAGAAAAGGCAGCCTTAAAGGCTGAAAATCAGAAGCTGAGGTCTTACATAACCAGCTTGATACATGGCACACCAAACGTCTCAGCCCTACCAGCAGGACTACTAGATCTCCCCGCTGAACAAAATCATCGGCAATTGATAACATTCGGCAAACACTTGAGAGATCAAGTGGAAGAGTTTGTTCTCAAGGGTAGATGTATACCGGCAAACCTGTACCAGTTACGGGATAGAGCACATGGACTTCGTGCAGAGATCCAGCAGTTAGAACAAAGGATTGCAGAAAAGAGGCTAGAAGACGAAAGCACAATTGCAGATTTTGCACTGGTATACCAACCAAGTATACCAAGCAAAACAAGCAACATCTTTTGTTTGAAGGAACAATTATGCATAAGGAAAGCTTACCACGCCATTTAGTAGAGTTGATTGATTACGACAGTGGAAGCTACCATTATCAACCCTCGCAAGAATGTTACAGACATCTTCCTTGCATGGAATATCACCGTGGGAGGAGAATACGCTCTAGATGGTTATCGCACGTAATCCGGGCCTGTGGATGTCATCCGCGAAGACCTTCTGATGAGATCCAGATGGCTGTGTCGGCTAAGGTGCAGCTCTATCAACCAAGTTTGAAGAGGCAGCATCTCAGTATATGGACTTCGGAAATCAGCTCACAATGGGTGAGGTCATGCTACGACGCCACGTCATCATCCTACAGAGCATTAACTCCCCAGAAGCTGATGAAGTCAATCAATGGATAGAGACACTGCTGATTAGTGGTGAACTATAAGTGCACCAAAGAAGGACGCCATACACCCTCCAAGTGGCATTCATGAGACTTGAGTTTGACTTGATGCTTCTTTCCAAGTCAACTCACAATGCTATTAATGTAGTTTGAGTTAACTTGATGCTTCTTTCCAAGTTTAACTCCACTTTCCTTAAATCATGCATTGTCAGATCCCACTGATTAAGGATGTCTAATTGGCTTCCATGATTTGTGGATCTTAGATCTCCACTAAATGTGGATGTCTATTTTGGAGGGATACTTTCATTAAAGTTTACCTTTAGTTTACTTTCAGTCAACTGAAGTAGTTTCCAGTTGACTCTTTGTTTGCTTTCAGTTAACTGAAGTAGTTTTCCAGTTAACTGCTTGTTCCCCCTTTTTAGGAATAAATCTTGCTAATTGATTGGCAAGAACTCATTGTTAACTCAAGGAGATTTTGGGGTTGCCCACTCCTTTGAGTTCTATAAATAAGAGCCTTGGGCTCATTATTTGTTTAACTTTTACTTGCTATACAAAATTGTTGCGCCATTGTTGCCAACAGCTTTGAAAGCGGATATTTGTTCACTCTTGGATGAGAGTTCGTTGGTCGATTGCAATTGTGCATGATTTCGTGCCTTTGCCTTCCCAATCTTTGTAATTCGTTGATGAAGCTTTGAAGGAGAATATCAGAAGGCGCTTGCATTTTTGGTCAATCTTTTCGAGTTGTGTCTACGTCTTGTGTTTAATAGCTCGTTGTTTCATTTCCCTCCTCGGATAGGAGTCCCTCCTCCTTGGACATTTGTTATTGACAAGTTGTCGTTTGTTGTTGTTTAATGTATTGACTTCCAAGCTATACTTCGGATAGGAGTCCCTCCTCCTTAGCAAGCTCGCTGGCCAAGGCATCGTAAATTTGTTGTTTCTCGTAAATTATTTCCTAGACCATACCTCGGATAGGAGTCCCTCCTCCTTGGCAGGTCTCAGATCTAGTTTACCGTATAGAGCGTTTGCTTGTACCAACCTTATCCCGGTGTATACCCGAGAGTTCAGAGCCTCGGTCATATTCTCAGGAGACGGCGAATTCAGGTGATCCAACCAATCCATTCCCGCTCCTTTACCCTGATGCTCTGTTTATCTTGATGGTATTGGATAGATAGAAGCTAGGTTAGTCGTAGTTAAGATCTGCAAAAACCAGAGAAAAAGCTTAGCTACGGCGCATTGTGTTTGTGCACCCTTGTGTCCTGCTGCTGAAGCATAAAAAAGATAGGAACTTTTGTTTACATTTCCCTTCCTTACGCATTGCTCCCGGCAGAGAGGGACTTCCCCTCTTTAAATAACGAAGAAGTGTTACAAAACATTTGAAATAGCTGAACGTTTACAATCAGCACTCCAGAGGTGCTAATTTAAACGCCAACATTGTGGAAAAGGGAATTCTACAGTAATTGGGGATGGTCATGAGGAATAGGGAATTGGTTATGGGTTCGTTGAAAAGTCATGGAAGAATTCAACACTGACTAAGGATTGGGTGCAAGGGATGCTCTACCAAACATGGTTCATGAAATTTAGCTGTGTGGTACCTGTGCTACAAGGAGGTAGAATTATCTTTGCCTTCTCTAATGGACTGAGTAAATCAGGTTGGCTGGGTGGAACAAGTTTTTGTGGTGGTTCAATTGATTAATGCCTGATCAATAGATACTTGCTCAAAAGGAAATGTGTGTCCAATCAATGCCTGCCCTTCAGTCCTAATGAAACAGAATGTCTTAGAAGGTTGGTATTTCAGCACCTCGACAAGAATATAAACATTCTCTCCAAAAGGCCTAAAGGTTGCAGAATGAATTTTAAGAATGAGTGCTGCCTTGCTATATGCATGTCTGCTAGATAGGGTGAGGATATGACTCGCAACCTGCAGTATCTCCCATCACAGGTGTTGTACTTAGCAGTATTGTGTCAGAATTTTTAGGAGGATGTGTCAACTTCAATGACACCCAATCCATACAAAGTAATGTAAAGATGATGCTTTCAAGACCAATGAAGCGGAAGCTGACATGATCTGGTTCATGGTGGTCAAGTGTGTATGCTGATTTGAGGAATAGGTGTGTGGTTGGTTGTAATGTCCCCATTTTCGCAAGCATCAGAGTTCGGTGGATTTAGCCTATTCTTGGCCCTCGTAGGCTAATATGTCTGGTTAGGGGGTCCCTTTTTGGTAGTGAATAGTGGTTTCTCTCCTTCAGCGCTTCGTGTGGGTTCAAGCTTAGCCTTCGGTTGACTCAGTTTCACATACTTACTATTTATAGTAAGTCACTGTTTAGGGTTTCTATTTTTAGATGGGTATCCGATCACATGGAGAACAAGGAGAGTCGACTCCTGGTTCAGACGGCATAGCAATCAGACAAGTATTTCAAGAGATATTAAAGTTTTAGTGACTAAGTGATTTATTTAAATATTTAATGTTATTATAAAGTTATAAAGTCACTTTAATATCATAAAGTGCATTAAGTGAATTTTAAAGTGGGAATATATCTTTTATCCCACATTGGCTAGGAAAGTGTTTGAGCTCTCACAAGAAAAGAATAAAAAGGGACTTAAGAGCTCATTCTCATCATCCAGGATTTGATATTTGTCATATGATTTCTCTTTGGTGTTTGGAGAAGGGAGCCCTAGGGTTTTCTGCCAGCGTATCGGCATTGGAGAGGGTAGCTACTTCATTGCAACAGCATTCTGAGGTTGTGAAATATCATCTGAAGGTGCTTAACTGTTGACTTCATCCAGAGGTCAAGTTTATGATTCATTGGATTTTCAGGAGAGTTTCAGAATAAGGGTTTCATCATCTTATTCAAGATCAGAGATTGTATTCCGGGTATGCTCTATTGTAAAAGCTTTTCAAAGTGAATCAATAAAATTATCTCTTTGCTGCAATAGGGCTTAATATTTTCATTTCCAGTATTTTCCTTTCATGCCTGGCATTATTATTTTAAAAATACACAAAAAGACAAAGATACAGAAAAACACAAACCAAAATCAGAAAACCCTCATCAGAAGTGCAGAGCTCCAGGAAGTGATAGAACTAGAGTTCTTACATTGGTGATGTTCATGATTTGTCACAGTGTGTAGAGTCTAAACAGCTTGGGGGGTTCTGGATAGCAGATGTGGCTGTAAAGCTTTTGATTCTAGAATTTGAGTTTAAAAGTTTAGCTTAAGCTAGATGGATTTAGTTGGTCTGCAAAGCCTAGATGGCTGCTTGAAAATTCGGCATTTTATGTTGCATAAACATTTTATATTTATTTTAATGCCTTTATTTTAGCCCAAAAGTATTTTGGTCCTCTTTTTTCATCGTGGGCGGGGACCCTACTAAAACCCTATTTATTGATCAAAATGGATTAAAAAAAGAACTATGGAATCCCTTTCATACCAATTCCAAACCTGGTAAACTCCCATTATCTTCTGTTGTTCTTATTAAGATAAATTTGTTTATTTAATGTAAAAGAAAACACATAAATCCAACATATTGTTAGGAAGCCTGAATACAAACAGGAAACCCATAGTTTATTGGGTAAACTAGACACATTACCCTTTCCCATTAATCACATCATGAATCACTTCTTTCAAGGTAGAAACAATACAGGTGAATTCACCACCAAAGATGTAAAAAGCATACCTCATCCATAAACAATCGCAGGAAAGATGATGTAAACGTAATCCATCTGTTACTGAAAAGCTCACCATTCAAAGGTGATAAACAGGACATCTGCATTTGTAGCCAATTCATTAGGGCTACCACAGCCTTTACATTGCCTGATTCAACTGCAGAATTCTGCTCAGTGGCCCTGATTTCAGAGTTTATTTCCAGTGAAGAACCATGACAAGAAACAGACTTTTTTGGAATTCCCATATCTTCTCTGATCATAATAAAAGAACATTTGAACAAGAGAAAGACAGCACGACTTTGTAAATGACTTTTACAGCTATTAAACTCTCTGTTGCAATGATCTGAAGAAGTCCAAAAGGGAGATCCCAGCAAAGAGTTCTCATGAATTTTGTTTTCCGGCAATGGATGGCAAAGGAGATCTGCAGCATGTTCCCAAAGCAAGTCCAGCCACTGCAAAAAGAAAGAAGGCTTTTGTAGAAAACAGTCGCTAAGTCTGATCATTAACATCTGCAGGAAGAACAAGTGTTTATTCAATATAATCAATATCCCCCCTTACCATACAAATAGAGCAGACAATTAATAATTTTGTTCTAACGATAGTAGTTTTCATATGGCATATCTCTAAATAAGCAACATCCTGTAAGCTTTAAAGCATCCAAAGCTGCTCTCAAAAGTGAGGCTTCAATATAAAGGCCACAATATATGTACAAACATCACTGATAATGTGCATGATATTTATTGTTTCCTTCTTAACATTCACCAATGAAATATGCAAAAACTCTCGACTTACCTCCATAAGAAAGATATATCAATGAAACACGGTGAAAGAAATGAAATACAGGAACATGACGCAACCTAGCACTCTTAGGATTCAGCGATCAATTAATTAAGACTGAGAATCAGTCATCAAACAATTCTTAGGGGAAACCTTTTTGATTTTTTAAATCATTTGTTCGACATGCAGCACTACCTTTTGCATATAACCAGTAGTTATAGTAAAGCTATGGCAAATACCAAAGTTATGAATCACTAACTGACCACATGCCTCTTGAATCAAATTAAAACTAGTCTAATTGCAGTAACAAGAAAGACCAGCAACACTGGAAACTAAAAGCCAATGTGCTGCATTCCCTACTAGCATAGACAGGCCTGCTTCAATGTTTGCTTTGATCAAGTTTGCTGACCAGCATGCAAACTGAACCAAGTAGCAATTTGCTTCCTAAACTCAATAAGGACATTAAGAAAAAAATTTAAAAGGATAATCATTGACTGGTACTCATCTGGTTTGTGGATGTTCTCTAAACATCAAATGCAATCTCTCTACAACTTTTACATTTTTTTGCTCAATGAGCTCCTGTAAGCCTTCACATCGGTGCTACATAACCATTAACAAAGGCACCTAGAATAATACAGCTCACAGATAAATTGTAACTGGACTATTTATACTATACAAAGTGAAATTTCAATATAAACATCAAAAATAAAAAATATATATATCGGTACGCAACATGGAGTTCAGGAAATAAGAGATAATTGTTAAAATTGATTTGAAACTTGATGCTTTCATAATAATTTAATATACTCTTATTTTGTCAACCTAAAAAACTTGTGAGTAATACCCTTTTGGAGATTGCAACAGTTTTAGCCTTATTTATTCAACATTCTTAGTCGATTTAGCACCCAACATGGTCACAACACAATCTACAAATAGTGGAGACGTGATGTTAGGCAAGCTAAATCCTCATATTATTCTGGCATCTACATAGTCTAGATCCATCAAATCACTCATGGTATAATGACATTCAACGGCAGAATCTGCATTTGACAGTGGAGCCCCTGGAAACATTAAATTTATGCAAAACTTTAAATGCAGCATTACTCATTTGAATAAAAAAGATAGTGAACTACAGGAATTACGTTGAACTCAATAGAAATGGTAGTGAACAATCATGTGACCGACTTGCAAATCTTTTGTTTGCATTTTGTATTGATGCAAAAACCAGTAAAAGTATTTAGTAGCTCATTCCCTAGAAAATTTCCCCAAAGTTAGAAATGGAGAAAATATGTAGAATAAGTTTAAACTTTTATGACATCATTTAGACCCAAAAACTAAAGATAACATTACTGCTGGGATTCTTACCCATAGTTAAAACTTCAAATCAATTACATTTTATAACTCATGGTTCTGTCATTATTAGTTCCTTTTGTTTCATTACCTTCTTCAATGTGCCTGTGTTCTTCAGCTTTCCTTTTGTTGACACTAATGTTTCAATTACTTGAACAAATATTATCCAAAATTACAAACAACCTGGCCAAGTGGCAGAACCCTGATGGTTCTCTGTTCAAACCCTAACTGATGTTTTTGTGTTTTCTTGCAATTTTTGGTTTTTTTTTTTTGTATTTTGAGGTTTTTACAGACAAACTGGAAAGCTGCGATTTTACTAAGAAAATACTAGAAAATTCCAAATGAATTCAAAATGCATGAAATGACTCAGATCTTGCTCAGAGAACATAGGCGCACCAATATATTATTCTTTAAGAGCTTTTACAATGCCAAAATCTGAATAAGGAAAGCAATACTTGAAATTTTATTAAAGAACCTGGTATTTTAAAATGGCGGCTGCAGCAGAAAGGAGAAGGTACGGCCAAAAATTAAGAAGGATTCTCCAAGCTCACAGGACAAAGCAAACTCCTCAGCAATCCAAAGCGCCCTAGATACAATCACCAGACTGTGAAGAAAGAAGACGTTTTCTCCAGAGACAATGAAAAAGTACGGCCCTTTTGCTGACTGGTACGGCCTGGTACAGCTAGTAATGATATGGTACGGCACCTTGGGATGTGTGCCAGAACACTGATGAAAGACCTTTGCTTAAGACGCCTTTACTATCCGATGAATATCACTGTGAATCTCTATCTGAATAGATGATTAAGCCCAATCTATGACCTCTGTATGAAATCACCAAGTGCAAGCTTCAGCTGGTATTGCACAGCCTCAGTCTGCCTAATCTCTGAAGAGTTTTCGTTCTCCAGAAACGATCGTCTGCCAGAAACCCTAGGGTTTGCAAACTCCAATGCTCAGAGCACGAGAGACAAAATTGAATAATAATATCAGCATAGTTCGATTTTGCCTTGAGAAGAAATATATATCCCTTGAAGAAATTCGACCCAACTCTCTTTTAAAATAATCATTTAAATTAAATGATTTAATTTGCCTTTGATACTTAGGAGAAAAATATTAATTATTGGCGCCCACTTTTTAATGAATATAAAATACTCATTAAGTCACATTTAATAATTTATTATAAAGTATAATAAATACTTTATAATTAAGCCAAATAATTAAATATTTCAATATTTCAATAAAGTGACTTTAATATAAAGTCAAATTATTAAATATTTAATAAATCATTAAATACTCCTTATTTCTCCGTCTAATCAACCAACTGCTGAACTGGGTCGATTCTGAGCTGAATAGTTGAACCAGGTGCCCTGCCCGAAATAGCAGCTTCCGCCTGACGTAACTTTCTAAAAATAGAAAGTTCCTGAAAAAGCTCTCTGGAAGATTCTGCGAAGGCCCAACCTAACACAACTGCAAACTGGAGCTACCAAACACTGAGCAACTGCCCCAGATGATCCTCTGCACACTCCTGTCAGCCTACAAGGATCGAATGATAGGCTAACCTCGTCACCAGCTGCGCTGACTAGGATGGGGACATCACACCAAGACTGTCTCTTTTGGTGCAAAACTCTTCTTGTTTGCTTGGAGTTCCTCCCTCCTCTTGCCAACTCTCCAACTCTACTCTCAACAAATCTTTTGATGCAATCAACTCAACACATGTCTAACTCTATCCAACATGGGCCTATGTAAGTCTCTCCTATGCAATGCAAGCTCATATAAACAGACCTCTAGAATCCATATCAAGTTAATGCAACTGATCCATGGTTAGATTGATAGATTGAAGAATGGATAGTTGGAGAGGTGAGCGACAAATTGGTTCTGATGTTCAGGCCCCAAGTCTACTATAGCTGTGTATATTTTACTTAGGCAATAGTTTATTTTAGAGAAACATTTTGTATTAATTCAGCTACAGCCATAAAGTAAGTCAGGCTAGGGAAAATCTAAGCTGTTTAAATTTGAGAAAAAATAATATTGTTTATGTTTTATTTTTACACTATTAATTTTTAGAGTGCTAATTGGCCAGGTGTTTGGCAATGACAGTGGCCCCACTAGTCAAGCCAGCATGTAATCCCTAAAGTTTTGACTTTCATTAAATATTCACTGCTCTCTTATGAATACAATCTTTGTTGTTCCTTAATTTTGCATTGCTTTTCTATCATGCTATAACTTTCTTTTAACTTTGAATATTCTATCTATGCAACCTACATTATTGGTGTTGTTTCCTATATGACCTAAGTTGAGCAAGGCAGTATATAGGGAGAAGATGCATCTGACAAATAATTGAAGAACAACCAACCTAATGCATAGGCAGATAGTGTGTTTTTTTCTTTAATGTTTTGGGTTTTATGACTTTTTTGTATTTTTGCGGAATATATGCTTTTTTTGTATTTTTTAAATATAATGCCAAGCAACAATAAAAAAAAATGAAAATTATACAAATACTGAAAGGAAACGACTGCTGCAAATAAATCTTTATTCAACTATTTCTGAAAGGCTTTTACAATTATAAGCATACCTGGTAATGAAGAAAGATTTACATATCATAAATCTGGGTTGCTGGCACCAAGCAATATAACTAGTGAAAGCTCGACCTGCTGCATAAACTCAGTTCTCTGCCTTAAAAACTCAACCCAACTCCATCCTAGATGTAGCCACCCCTAGAGATATGAAAATAGACTCAAAAATCAAAGCGCTTAGGTCAAGGAGAAAGACGCCAGCCTTAAGTTCTGGTACGGCCTACTGTAATAGAGAAATATGGCCTTGAGAAATGTGTTCAACAGTAAATAAATCCAGCCTTATTGTATTCATCCTTGGCATAGAAAGATCTGCCTGAAAACACTTGAAATATTTCTCCAATCTGCTCAAACTTGACTCCTGGATGAAGCCAACAGTTAAGCAATCTTTAGCTGATAGTCTCAAAACCTCAGAATGCTGATACACTGAAGAAGCTACACTCTCCAATGCCGAAAAGCTCCGGAAAATGCAGA
>VDFB02120826.1:0-22972 GCA_007258455.2 Sequoia sempervirens | reverse complement strand
ACTTGACAATGACATATTCATTGTTCACCATAGTGGCTTTAACCCTTTATCTTCTAAAGGAAAATTTTCCTTAGAAGCCTTTTGGCCCAAGCCCATGGAACCTATAGCACCTCGCAAAGACTTATTTTTCATTGCTTACCAAAAGTTTAAAGCAAAGAAGATTGTAGAATTGTCTCTCTGCAACATGTCCCTATCCACTTCTGACACTCCTATCCTAGATGAAACAATGCTTCAACCCAAACAAGAACCAACCCATCAAACTCAACCAACACCTGAAACTTCCCTCACATCATCCAAATGACCATGAGATAATGATAACAAATTTTTCATGTGCCTCCTTGTATAAAACAAATTTATAAAGCTCTAAACAAAGATTTTGGCACCTGATGGTCTTTTTATCCCTTCTAGGGTTTTTCACCTAAAAGGGGAAAGATGGGCCAAAATGCAATGTAAACATTCAAAGATTAATGTAAAATGGATATAATGTGTCTAAATGCAATGTTATAAATGTAGAAGATTGATGAAAAAAATCACTAATTGAATGCAAACTAAGAAATGCAAAGTGTTTGAAAACATAATGTTGTATGCAGAAAGAACTAAAAACATGAACAAACAAGAAAAAAAACTTGATGAAACTGAATGAGGTGCACCTAGAGGCTAAAAACTGATGTTGAAAGGTTCTGGAATGCTATAGAGATCAATACTGAAGCCCACTAGGACTCATTTACCATAGATGGTGAATTAGTCCTGGTTTTGGTAAAATCTGTCAGAATAGGTTTTAGAATGTCAGGAACACAAAACTTCAAAAACACTTTTTCCAGCTTGATAATGGGACTCATTCACCACAGATGGAAAATTAGTCCACTGCAGATTTTTTAAAAGTCAAAGGTCAATTATGTGGGTCCTGGTCTACACTTTTCTGCCTGACAGTTTACCCGATCTGAATTTGGAAAATCTGCAAGAAAATGATCTCCGAGCTTCAAATAGGGTTATGTTGAATTTGATGAATTTGATGACTTTGCAACACCTTTTTGGCACCCTTCTCTTTGAAAAATCTTCCTACAAGACCTGCAAACACACATGCAAAGAGGGGAAAAAGGGTTAAGGGTTAGAGTATAGGGGTTTTCCTTGGTCAAACCCCAATTTGGTAATCAAACACTTGATAATGAAATGAAATAAAGAGGAAATGGTGAACAAACAACATAAAATGTCATAAACTCACCAAATCCTTGATGTTGAAGTCTAAAGATATGCTACTCTAAGATGCTTGAATGCTTGATTGAATGATGAAAATACTAAAATGCTATGATGAATGCATGAACACTTGAATGGATGAGTGAATGGATGAATGGGGATTAAAATGAATAGAAAATCATATATTTATACACAATTATGACCTAATTTCTTGAAAATACAACATCACAGGCCAAACTTAGGTCTTTAGGAATAAAAACCCAAAAATAATTTTATTTTTGTGCCAAGAGGGACTCATTCACCCTAGTGGCGAATGGGTCCTACTCAAGGCATGTGAATGGGTGTTGGGAATTAAGTTGTCTTAAATCATGTTTGTTGGGTTTATGTTAAAAAATACACTTAATTAAGGCCTATAAGTGCATAAAGGGGCCAAATAAAGCATAAGAAAGGTGTATTTGTTGGTGACAAGTATAGAAATGTGTGCAAGTTTGTTACAAGACTTCACAACACTTTAAAATAAGACTTGGTAAGTGATAAAAAGGGGGTATTTAGGTGAATTATAATAAAAAGAGTCTAGAAAAGTGTGAAAAAGTGTCACAACACTTCACAACACTTTTACAAGACACCAAAAATTCTTAATGATTCGTAAAGATTCAAGACCTAATGTGAATGTGTGGGCCACATTGCAACATTAAATCAAGGAAAAATCAAGCCAAATAAGCACAAGGAGGGAAAAAACAAGAAAAAGTAGAAGGGTTACATTTTTTGTGTCCATATTTAGCTCCCACTTTAGTGAGAGGATGAACTTGCTTCAAACTCACACTAAAGTAGCCGAACATGCAATCAAGAGGGGTCTGAGTGTACTAATATTTGGTGAGATGAGACAAAAAAAATCAAGAGGGATGATCAAGCCCCCGGGATCAAGATCACATGAAAAACCAATCATAAGCACAAAGGAACACACATGAAAGTGATGAAAAGGAATGAAAGAGAGGAGTTGAAAGAAAGTCAAATCAAGCTTCGATCGTCTATCCAACTCATTGTGGATTAGAACTAGGCTTGTTCATTAGGAAAGAAAATGCATACTCACTTTGGGGCAATGGGACTCATGGCTGTCTATGAGGTGAGAAGGTCCAAAAGGTGAGAAACATATACTCACGGCTGGTATGTACTCATAAACACACAGGTGGCTATGGGGAAAAGTCATTCTTCAGAATGGGCTTCCCGCTCAACCATACTAAAGTTATACCTCCTAATAAATTTAATAAGGTGCCACAAAAGACTGTCATTTCATGCTTCACGAGACAAGCAAAGCTTCGTATTCTTAGAACTCATGAATAAATACAATGGCACCACAAGCATGCAAGTTGTTTTATGCAAGGTGGCCATGTATATGCAAAATGAAACATGCAAAAGAAATGCTAAAATGAGTCTTGCTTAGTTCATGCGAAGTCTATAACTTAGGGAACATTGTGTCTAATGTCTCCAAGAGAGGACCAATCGAAAAATAGAATATTCACAACTTAGGGGATGTAGTGTGTCACATCAAGCCACTAAGAGGAATGCAATATGCTAAGAGAGATCACGCTTACGAAAGACATCACACCCAATGTCATCCACAAAGTGACAAACGCATTGAATGAGACAAGAAGGCTGCACTAAGAACCAAGAAAAAGGAAAAAATGAAAATGAATAATGCCAATGTATGTCCCCACTTTAAAGGAATTTCTACACACCGTTCTATGAGAAATCACTTTAAAGTAGCGAATGAAAAATGAAAAAAGAAACAAGGCATGAGAGCCAACTTGGAAAGCCCCTATGCTAAGTCATACATTTTTGAGTAAGGACGTGTCATGAAAAAGGAAAGAAAGAGGGGTTGCCCCCAAAAGCGAACAAACCAAACACATAAGGGATCTATAGATTTGGGGTCAGCATGTTCGTTGCTGCAATGTTTTGATTAAAGAGCTCAAAACTATCATCATTCCCCAAATACACATACAACTGGAAGAATGACACAAAGAGAGTGAAAACAAAAGAAAAAGAAAATTCATTTTAGGTCAACATGGAAGAGACATAGGGTGTCTCAACACTTTGCATCATCCCCAAAAGGAAAATGCAAGCAAATGAAAATGAAAATGAAAAATCTTTCAGATCAACATGAGAGAGACATTATGGTCTCAATGCCTTGCATCATCCCCAAAAGGAAAACAAAAAAAAAGGAGAAAAAGAAAACAAAAAATACCTTGTGGGTTTGCATGGAAGAGACATAGGGCATCTCAATGCTTTGCGTCATCCTCAAAAGGAAAACACAAAACAAAAGTGAAAAAGAAAATTAAAATGCCTTTTGGGTCAACATGGAAGAGACATAGGGTGTCTCAATGCTTTGCGTCATCCCCAAAAGGAAAACACAACAAAAGAAAAAAAGAAAAAGAAAAAGAAATGTACGACATACATAAGAATGGAGGTAAAAATAGAGGAAGTGCACAAAGAGAGAGAGAACATCAAACGACACATCATTGGGGAACACGATACACACATGAAAACACATAAGAAAAAGAGAAAGAAAAAGAAAATGTAAAAGAATAGTAAGGAAAATGGTGGTCAACTGATGAGAAAATCATCCACCTCCCAATCATGTTTAGGATATGCCGAGGGCAGTTGACTAGCCAAAGGGACTGTAAGTGCAAGTGCTGAACTAGGGGAAGTACCAGGTTCTACACTTGTTGTAGGAGATTTGTCGTTTAATCTCATGGAAGAGGAAAATAATGTATTCAGATCATTATGCACCTTCTGGTCAATTTTAGTTATCTCATCATCGTCATCCAAATTAATCACGATAGGAGGATGGATGGTAATTGTCAATGAAAAGTGGATTATGAGTTGTAGTTGTTGTATTGGATCATTTTGTTGTGATTGGGGAGGAGGGTCTTCATGCAGTGCTTCTGTCAAATGTGGATTTTAATTTTCTTTGTTGTCTTCAGTTTGTAATTGACGAGCAAGCAGACAATGTCAATGCCTATGCTCCCTAGCACCTTAGTTTTTTTTATTCTATTTTGAAGATGTGTTGGTGTAAGAGTGGGTTGACCCTCTATGGGCTCCTATTCTTCCCTAAGGGGAGGAACATAAGGGACCATAGGAGGTGGGTAAATCACTTTCTCTTTTACTTTATAAACTTTTTTTATGCGAGTGGGCATGATAGTGTTGGTTTCATTATCTCTTGGGCGTTTAGATGATGAAGGTGAAGTGTTTATTTTTGGTTGATCTTGAGTTGCTAGTTCAGGTTTAGGTTGAAGCATTGTCTCATCTAGGATTGGAGTGTTAGAAGTGGATGGGGATATGGTGTGAAGAGACAGCTCAGTAATTTTCTTTACTTTAAACTTTCGGTAAGCAATGAAAAACAAATCTTTGCTAGGTGTTATGGGTTCCATGGGCTCGGGCCAAGAGGATTCTAAGGATAAATTTCCTCTAGAAGAAAAAGGGTTAAAGACACTATGGTTAACAGTGAATATGCCATTTTCATGCAGAAAATTTCAATATTTGTGTGTGACTGAAGGGACAACTTTCATCGAGCAAAGCCATGGATGGCCTAGCCGCAAACAAAATTGATTCGACTATGGAATGATGGAGAATGTTACATCCATTGTCTTAGGTCCTATTTTTAATGGAAGGACGATTGATCCTATCATAGGGAAAGAAAAACCATTGTGTGTTTTGATCCATGCTCTTAGTTTTTCATAATCATCTTGATAAAGATCATGTAATACCAAAAATTCCTCAATGATCACATTCTCTCCATGGGTGGGATCTATTAGTATCCCATTGGCGGGCTTATCATAAATATGACCGGCTATGTAAAGAGGACCATCAGGAAAATTCAGAAGGATGTCCTTAGAAGAGAAAGTAATATCATGATTTTTCTTAGGTTGGCCTTACAAGGGATAACGTCTCACACTTACCATTTCATATATAGGATCAATAGTAGTGGTATGTGGAATAGGATCAGGATGTTTAATAGCTATATGAACATTTATCACATCATTGTTTTGAGTTTCACTGGCTTTGAAAAATGACACATTATGTTTAGGCATCAGATTGGTAAAAGTTTGCAAATTTTGATTGGGTGGGGCAACAAATATATTGCCTTTAACATTAACATTTGAAATGGATAGATGACCAAAATCAATGAGGTCTTGCACTAGGTGTTTAAGACACTTGCACTATTCTGTGTCATGTCCAATTTGACTATGATAATGGCAATAAGCGTTAGGTTGAAAGGTTGGAGGCAAAGGCTTAGTTGGATCTATTGGTTTAAGAGCAGGTAAAGTAATCATCTTTTGCTGCAATAGTTGGGACATTGTGTTATGAAGAGTGTTTGGTAAAGGTGTAAACTATCTTTTTGGATCTCCATAACTATAAGGTATTGTGGCTTTAACAGTTGTGACTTGGTTGTTGACAGGTTGAGTTGGTTGTTGAGGAGGGGAGTTAAATTGTACAAATGCTTTATTTAGTTTTTGAAAGGGTTGTGAATTGTTTGGGTTGACATGTTCATATTTTGTAGCTTGGCTAGTAGTGGACTTGGCATCATGAATACTAATCGAATTGTGATAGTCACAAAGGGATGTACATAGATGCATGAAAGAGGGAAATTTCATCATGGTAAATTTATCTTGGATGTGTCTTTGTAAATTTTCAATGAAAATATTTTGGAGATGTGGATTAGGAATCTTTACATCGATTTGGGCATAAAGTGACTGATAATGTGAGAAGAAAACAATTACTTTATCATCCACATTTTTTTTGCATCTCATTAAATCAACCAATGTCTTTTTGGGAGTCATGTGCACCTGAAAATGATTTATAAATGCATTAATTAGTTCATTGAATGAATGAATTGAATTTTTTGGTAAGGATGAAAACCACTCCAAGACAGTGTCCTTTAAGGTCCTAGGAAACAATTTGGCTAACAGTTTATCGTCAAGGACAATATCACTACACAAGGTTGTGTAAGAATTAACATGATTAGTAGGATCACCCTTCCCTCCATAATTCTCAAATCTAGGTATCTTGATTCCTTGTTGCATCAATGTTCTTAATAATTCCAAAGATAATGGGCAAAATGCAAAAAAGAAAGCTATATGATCTTTGTAATTTTGAAAACCCTAGGATGCAAAATAATGCAAGACCTAATGCAATGTTGATGCAAGCTAGCCCTAGGATGTAAATGCACTTGAAATAAGAAGTAAAATTATCTAAAGTCAGATTCACCAAAATGTAACCAAAGATTTTGGCACCAGAAGACTCTCTAACACTTCTAGGGTTTTTCACCTAAAAGGAGAGAGGTGGGCCAAAATACAATGTAAACATTCAAAGATTAATGTAAAGTGGATGTAATGTGTCTAAATACAATGTTATAAATGCAGAAGATTGATGAAATAGAACACTAATTGAATGCAAAATAAGAAATGCAAAGTGTTTGAAAACACAGTGTTGTATGCAAAAAGAACTAAAAACATGAACAAACAAGAACAAAACTTGATGAAACTGAATGAGGTGCAATTAGAGGCTGAAAAATTATGTTGAAAGGTTTTGGAATGCTGCAAAGATCAATACTAAATCCTACTAGGACTCATTCACCACAGATGGCAAATTTGTCCTATTTCTAGTAAAATATGTCGAAATAGGTTTCTGAATGTCGGGAACACAGAAATTAAAAAAAAACATTTTCCAACATGGCAGTGAGACTCATTCACCATAGATGGAAAATTAGTCCACCTACAGATTTCTAAAAAGTCAAAGGTCAATTCTATGGGTCCTAGTTTGCACTTTTCTGCCTGAAAGTTTTATGGATTTGAATCTGGAAAATCTAACGGGAAAATGATCTCCAAGCTTGAAATAGGGTTATGTTGACTTTGATGACTTTGATGAATTTTCAACACCTTTTTGACACCTTTCTCTTTGACAAATATTCCTACAAGACTTGAAAACACACATGCAAAGAGGGGAAAAAGGGTTAAGGGTTAGAGTATAGGGGTTTGCCTTCGGAAAAACCCAATTTGGTAATCAAACCCTTGATAATGAAATGAAATAAAGAGGAAATGATAAACAAATAACATACAATGTCATAAAATCATGAAATCCTTGATGTTGAAGTCTGAAGATATGTAGCTCCAAGAAGCTTGAATGCTTGATTGAATGATGAAAATGATAAAATGCTATGATGAATGCACATGAACACTTGAATGGATGAATGAATGGATGAATGGGGGTTAAAATGAATATAAAATCATATATTTATACACAATTAATGCTATGATGAATGCACATGAACACTTGAATGGATGAATGGGGGTTTAAATTTGTTTTTGTTTTTGTGCCAAGAGGGACACATTCTCCCCTAGTGGTGAATGGGTCCTAATCAAGGCATGTGAATTGGTGTCTAGAATTAAGTTGTCTTAAATGATGTTTGTTAGGTTTATATTAAAAAATATGCTTAATTAAGGCTTGTAAGTGCATAAATGGGCCAAACAAAGCATAAAAAAGCTGTATTTGTTGGTGACAAGTCTAGAAAAGAATGAAAGTTTGTTACAAGACTTCACAACACTTTAAAATAAGACTTGGTAAGTGATAAAAAGGGGGTATTTATGTGAATTATAATAAAAAGAGTCTAGAAAAGTGTGAAAATGTGTCACAACACTTTTACAAGACATCATAAAGTCTTAATTATTCATAAAGATTCAAGACCTAATGTGAATGTGTGGGCCACATTGCAACATTAAATCAAGGAAAAAACAAGCCAAATAAGCACAAGGTGGGACAAAACAAGAAAAAGTAGAAGGGTTACTTTTTTCATGTCCACAAAAGAAAAGGAGAAATTGAATGAACAACCTTCCATGGTGCCTTCCATTCTACCCCTTAGGGATGAAAAGCAGCCTATGGTTGATCAACTTGCTCCTTCACAAACACAACTCGACAATAAAACTAAAAGAAGCAAAGGAGCTATGGAACGTTTGCATAGACATCATTCCCTTGCTCGGAAGTTACAAAATGAAGAAAATAAATAAAATCAAAATCCACACTTGATAGAAGTAATGCATGATGACCCTCCAGCCCAATCACAAAAAAATGATCCAATACAACAACCACAACCTATGGTACACCCTTCATTGGACATTATCATTCGTCCTCCTATTGTAATTAATCTGGATGACGATGATGAGATCACTAAAATAGATGAAGAGGTGCATGATGATCTGAATGCATTATTTTCCTCTTCCATAAGCTTAAATGATAAATCTCCTACAAAGAGTGTAGAACCTGGTGCTTCCCCTAGTTTTGCACTTTCACTTGTCCCTTTGGCTAGTTTCCCACCCTCGGCATATCATGAACATGATTGGGAGGCAGATGAATTGCTTGACGGTTGACTTGCATTTTCCTTACCAGCTTTTTGCATTTTCTTTTCATTTTGTGTGTTTGCATGTGCGTATTGTGTTCCCCTGTGATGTGATGTTTGATGTTTTCTTTCTCTTTGTGACATTCTTCTATTTGTACCTTCATTCTTCTATATGTCATGCATCACTTTCACCTTTTTCATTTTCTTGTGTTCTCCTTTTGGGGATGACACAAAGCATTGAGACCACAATGTCTCTTTCATGTTGACCCAAAGGGCCCCTCTTTTCTTTTTCTTTTCCTTTTTATTTTTCTTGTGTTTTCCTTTTGTGGATGATGCAAGGCATTGAGACCAAAATGTCTCTCTCATGTTGACCCAATTTTTTTTCTTTTTCTTTGGCCTTTTCCTTTTCTTTTTGCTTGTGTTTTCCTTTTGGGGATGATGCAAAGTGTCGAGATATCCTATGTCTCTTCCATGTTGACCCAAAAAAATATTTTTCTTTGTTTTCACTCTCTTTGTGTCATTCTTCTAGTTCTATGTATTCAGGGAATGATGACAGTTCTAAGACCTTTTTACAAAACATTGATGTTGGATGCAAGGAATGCTGAGAGGGGGGGTGAATCAGTGTTCCACAAAATTTAAACTTCAATTCAGATCATAAACCATTCCCAACATTTAAACTAAAATAAACATGTAAATACATGAGAGAGACAATTAAAACACCATAACACCAAGATTTTCACATGGAAACCCTGTTAGGGGAAAAACCACAGTGGAGATTAATCCACAATTTATACTCTATTAAAAGTATGAACAAAAGGGAATGCACATGCTTTCAAGCAACTACCTAGAGCTCACTACTCAAAATAAGGAAGGCTCACTGCCTTACAAAAAAGTTTGTGATTACAAAAAAAGTTTGAACTGAGAAGATAGCATCTTCAAATGCCTGGATTTAGTTCCAATGAAGCTCAATAGATGATCTTCAGCCCTTCTGATTGATTCTATATTTTTACTCTGCTCTACTTTGCTCTTCTCTATTTTTCTGCCCTTCTGAAAATGTGCATAGATTGCTCAATCACCCTTCTAATACTTGCACACACATCTGTTATGCTCTTTACACACATTCACACACTTCCACACTTACTTTCATACCCAAATTGAATTACTGATCTCACATATATATTCGCCAGCAAGAATTCAAACACTATATATCGGCTTCACACAAAATATAATATTCTCCACATGTTGGCTCAAATCATGAACAATTTATAACGTGCACCCATATAAGTCATCCACAACATAGCTGGGACCCAAAATAAAAATTTTGAACATAGAAACGTTTAAACAATCATCCCTTATACATCCGCGACAAACTACATTGACTAGGTCACCCATAATGGGCAAATAGACAAAAAAACATCCTGCCGAATCACTTTACTCCTACACCGATTAATGAAACATCACAAAACTTACCAATAAGGTAACATACATGCTTAAAAACCTATCTTGGGGATCCATAACACAAGATGATGATTCGGTGAAGCATACAGATTGACATACTAATCAGATAACTTGTTCTTCATGTTCTCTGCCGGTAATACATTGTACTTAACTTTAACTGCCGGTATGACCAAGTTCGGATCTGTAGACCACAATAGTGACTTTATTTTCCATAAATGACAACACTAGAAGCCATACCAATAATATCCCTGAGCCATATGCCAACAATCTCCCCCTTTGGCATTGATGGCAACACTTAGTGAAAAATGATTAAGTGTCAAAACCAGAGATATGCTACCAAACTCCAAAATTTTAAAACACAACAAAACATTGCTCCCCCTTAGGATATCAAGGAATTTTTCATTGCATTCTCTCCCCCTTTGACATCAATGAAAAAACTTTACTGCTTTTTCTCCCCTTTTTATAGTATTCTCATTGCACTTCTTCCTTTTTTGCTATAACAAAATTTTTACTGCTGCCTCTCTTCCCCTTTGCTAAATAGAAATTTGATCAAAATTTAGAAAACTACAACTGCTACACAAATAAGAAAATTATTTTATACTTATCTTTCATCTCCAGAAGGAATTTCTTCCAAGCATCTACAACAATCCCAACAATTATTATCAGAACGTTATTTTTGGATGTATGGTTGATGATCTGAATGAGGGATTCTGTAATTGTAATTGCTTCTTCCAACTTCTCTCCTTTCCTCAGGACTTCAATCGGCTAGTCCAATCTACATTCAGTTTGATCCTTCACTTTCCAGAAGGTGTCCACAAGAGAGTTTCTGGTAAAGTGAGTCTTTATGTGCTCAACCTGCAACTCATGTATTATTTTCTTTACTACTCCATCCTAGTCATGAAACATATTGTAGTCTTGACCAATTTTATTCAATTCACTTTAAATTTACTCTAGCTTTTCTTCATATTTTCCAACAACATGAGGCCAATGTAGACAATAATTGTAGATATTATTAGCTGAATTGATGCACTGCCTCAACACATTCATTTTTCTTTTGTAATTTTTAGTTTTGTAAGGGATAGCCAGAACCACTCCTTCAAATGTAAGATTATTTCCTCCTCTTTCTTATCTAGAGATTCAGAGGCCACAACTTCCTTAATACACTCAAATACATTCTGCAAACTTTCCAATTCAATGTTATTCTGCACAAAGTATTTTCCTAGAGTACTCTCAATCAGATCCTGCTCATATGAGGATCGATCTAACCAAATTTCAACAATCTTCTACATTCCATATTTCTCTTGAAGTATCTATATTATCTTTGTTTTGAATAAAGTGCCTTCTTCTTCATTTCCTTCAATCATTATTTCATCTGGTTCAATTGATTCCAGTTCATCTCTTGGGGTGTATTCATCAGAGTCTTCATCAAGTATGTCCACAATTATCTGGTCTTTGCCTTATCCTTCAGATTTAGGAGACTTGAGTACTGGAGGAGTATCATCAACAAACTCTATTTCTCTTTTTTACTTCCTCTCTGTCTTACCGGAAGATGATCCAACTTCAATTTTTTTTACCAGAAGAGAGATACCAACTACTCCAAACTTTCCTAACAACTCTCTAAAGAAATTTGCATAAGATTGCTCACAATTTTCCAGAGTATTGAAATGCTTAAAAATTTACTTACAGACTAGTTCACTCTCCTTCCATAAAACATTATCATTTTGTGGCAAGCAATTTAGAAAATACATTATGATACATATGATGAAGCGCCAAACCTGAAAGGATAATCTACATCCATCATCAATTACATGTTCTTCATTAGTTGTTCTTTCAGCAAACTCCACAGGTCAAATTCTCGGTCCTCCATTATCATCTTATACGAAATGTAAACTGCGCCTGTAGAGATTGATCCTTCCCTGTTTGTGAAGAATATTTTGTATGAAATTCCATATGTAATGTACCTTGTTAATGGATCTTTGATCATTGAAATTACCAAAGCCCTTTGATCTCTTATTACACTAGTTAGGATTTCGACTTCCTTATTTTGAATCGGCTTCTTCTTTAGAATATCTCTAACATTGCATAACCCAGTTAAATTTCTAATCACTTCCTTCAAAATAAGATAGGGTTTGTCTAGATTTAGAGTGTCTTCATTCAATCTACTTAAGATGAACCTAACCACTTCCACATTGTCAAAATAAGGAAATTCGTTCCAAATGTCCAAACTCTATGTTTCACTCCTTCGAGCCACTTCAATTCGTGGGTAGGAAACATATCTCATACATCCCTGATCTTTTTGCTACTATATTCATCCAAACTCACAATTCCCTTAATTTTCTTCATTTTCTGTATCGAACAAGGTTTTTCTACCTGAGCAAAAATTTAGAAATTCTACAAGCGAATGGAATACCTGATGAATTCACTGCTAAATTGACTTGACTCCTTCAAAATTCTGCTCCATAGGCTCTTTCATATTCTTTTTCAATGCAAAGTGACAAATGAGGGTTCCAAATATCTTTTTATAGCTTCTCACACCTAACCTTTTTACCGCATTAAATTCTCAACCCTAGGAGATCTGGTTACACTTCTCTCTCAGACAACAACAGAAGAATCCATCTATAGACCTTTTAGATCTTAACTTACTGAACAATTGATCACAGATACATTTTTTGGCTGATGGCACAACTATTTACAATTTCCCATATTCTAGTGCCAACTATTGACATGGGCGGATTTTACTGGAGAAACTCCCCCTAGGCCAATGGCTTGAAATCAGTTTTCAGAGGAATTACCTGAGGTATTACCAAAGGCAGCTTCCAGTACGGGCTTATCAGATTCACTCTTCTTTACCCATGTTTTCTTCATCTAATCTCTTATCTCTTCCATAGTCACTTTTCTTCTTCCTTTGTCATCTTTCTGTGAAATTCTTCCTTGATATACCCAACCTCTTCTATACATATTTTTTTCTTGTAGAATCTTGCAATGTGACCAAATATGTTGCAGTTGTAACACACTAGATTTCTTTGTGTAGACCATTCATTCCAATGACTTTCCCTTGATCTGCACTAGGTGGAAACATGTCCAAATCTTCCACAAGTGTACCATTTAACATTCCTTATACTAACATCCATACTTCTACATTCACTTGATTTATGACCAAAATTTTTACAACTAAAACACTAACCAAGAAATGATGGACTACTTGAATTTACTTTTCTTCTACACTGAGAACCCATATGACCAAATTTATTGCAAGAAAAGAAGTAACCATTAAACTTTTGAGCATTGGGTTGTCTTACCAGATACCTTCTACCTTTGTTCATCTGATTTCTTTGTTTGGGATCCTAGTGTTCAGATCTAGAGCTTTCTTCTCATATCCAAGACCTTGCTTATCATTTGTATCCTTTTTTCCTTCAGTCATCTCATCAAGCTTAGAAGAACTGATACTAAACTTCTCATTGTATTCATTTTTAGTAGAGAGTTCATCTCTGAGAATAACTATCTGTCTTTCAAGCTCTTGTTCATTACTTCTAGATTGTTGTAGTTCAATCTCTAGCTGAATGAATTCACTATTAACTTTATTGCATTCTTTATATTTCTCTTTCAAGGACTAAGCCAGATTCTCCTCATTCTTCTTTCTTTCTTCAATCTCCTTAGTTAGCTTCATTGATAGATTCTATCTCAAGCTTTAGAGTAGCATTGTCCCTAGCAAGCATTTCACATTCTTTAGTTATTTCTTTTAGGGTCTAATTCAAGTGAACATCTTCCAATCTTTTATTTTCTTTCTGTTTTAGCTAATCACACTATTCCTTCCACTTTTCTCTTGATTCATTAATTTTATCCTTCAATGATTGAATGAATTTTTTAGCATCCACAAGATTTACTTTTAAGTCCAAGACTTCTACTTTAGACTGATCAAGATCATCAAGTGCTACCATAAGTTGTTGTTGAAGACCACTAGAGTCCATTTTATTTCAACATCCACCTCAAGTTGTTAGGATTTTGAATGGAAACCTACTCTAATACCAATTGTTGGACTCAAGGAACACTGAGAGGGGTGAATAAGTTTTTCACAAAATTTAAACTTCAATTCAAATCATAAACTATTCACAACATTTAAACTGAAATAAACATGTAAATACATGAGAGAGACAATCAAAACACCATAACACTAAGATTTTTACGTGGAAAACCTATTAGGGGAAAAACCACAATGGAGATTAATCCATAATTTATACTATGTTAAAAGTATGAACAAAAGGTAATGAACATGCATTCAAGCATATTGCCTAGAGCTCACTACTCAAAATAAGGAAGGTTCACTGCCTTACAAAAAGTTTTGTGATTACAACAAAAATTTTGAACTAAGAAGCTAGCATCTTCAACGCTTCTAACTGATTCTGTATTTTTGCTCTGCTCTGCTCTGCTCTTCTCTATTTTTTTCCCTTCTAAAACTGTGCATAGATTGCTCAATCACCCTTCTAGTACTTGCACACACATCTATTCTTCTCTTTGCACACATTGGCACACTTCCACATGTACTTTCATACCCAAATTGAATTATTGATCTCACATATATATCTACTAGCAAGAATTCAAACACTATATGTCGGCTTCACACAAACTATAATATTCTCCACATGTCAGCTCAAATTATGAACAATTTATAATGTGCACCCATACAAGTTGGCCACAACAGAGGTGGGACCCAAAATAAACTTTGCAAACATAGAAAAATTTAAAAAATCATCCCTTATACATCTGCGACACACTACATTGAGTAGGTCGGCCATAATGAGCAAATAGACAAAAAAACATCCTGTCGGATCACTTTACTCATACACTGATTAATGCAACATCACTAAAATTACCAATAAGGTAACATACATGATTAACAGCCAATCCTAGGGATCCTCAACATAGGATGATGACCTGATGAAGCATATAGATTGACATACTAACTGGATACCCTGTTCTTCATATTCTCTGTTGGCAATACACTATACTTAACTTTAACTATCGATATGACCAAGTTCGGATCTATGGACTAGAATAGTGACTTCAGTTGCCATCAATGACAACACTAGAAGGCATACCAGTAATCTCCCCCAACCATATGCCAACAATCAAGCCTTTGGCATTGATGGCAACACTTAGTGAAAAATGACTAAGTGTCAAAACCAGAGATATGTTGCCAAACTCCAAAATTTAAAAACATAGAAAAAAACTACTCCCCCTTAGGATATAAAGGCATTTTTTACTACATTCTCTCCCCCTTTGACATCAATGACAAAAATTTACTGCTTTCTCTCCCCTTTTTCTAGTATTCTTATTGCACTTCATCCTTTTTTGCTATTTTTTTTATTGCTCTCTCTCCCCCTTTGCTAAATATAAATTTGATCAAAATTTGTAAAACTATGACTCTTGCAAAAATTAGAAAATTATTTTATACCTATCTTTCATCTCTAGAAGGAATTTCTTCCAAGCATCTACAACAAACCCAACAATTATTATCAAACTGTTATTTTCTGATGTCTGGTTGATTATCTGAATGAGGGATTTCATAATTGTAATTGCTTCTTCCAACTTCTCTCCTTTCCTCAGGACTTCAATCAGCTGCTCCAATCTACATTCAGTTTGATCCTTCACTTTCCAGAAGGTGTCCACAAGAGTGTTTCTGGCAAAGTGAGTCTTTGCGTGCTCAACCTGCAACTCATGAATTCTTTTCTTTACTACTCCATCCTGGTCCTAAAACATATTGTAGTGCTAACCAATTTTATTCAATTCACTTTCAATTTGCTCTAGCTTGTCTTTATATTTTCCAAAGTAGACAATAATTGTAGATGTTATTAGCTGAATTGATGCACTGCCTCAACACATTCATTTTATTTTTTAGTTTTGTAAGGGATAGCCTAAACTACTTCTTCAAATGTAGGATTATTTCCTCCTCTTTCTTATCTAGAGAGTTAAAGGCCACAACCTCCTTAATACACTCAAATACATTCTACAAACTTTCTAATTCAATGTTATTTTGCACAAAGTATCTACCTAAAGTACTCTCAATTAGATCCTACTCATATGAGGGTTGATCTAACCAAATTTCAACAATCTTTTGCATTCCATCTTTCTCCTAAACTATTTGCAGTATCTTAGTTTTGAATAAAGTGCCTTCTTCATTTCCTTCAACCATTATTTCATCCAGTTCAACTGATTTCAGTTCATATCTTGGGGTGTGTATTCATCAGAGTCTTCATCAAGTATATCCACAATTTTCTGTTCTTTTCCTTTTCCTTTGGATTTAGGAGACTTGAGTACTGGAGGAGTATCATCAGCAAACTCTATTGCTCTTTTTTGATTCCTCTCCATCTTACTGGAAGATGATCCAACTTCAATTGTTTTTACCGGAATAGAGATACAACCTACTCTAAACTTTCCTAATAAGTCTCTAAAGAAATTTGCATAAGCTTGCTCACAATTTTCCAGAGTATTGAAATGCTTAAAAATTTGCTTACAGATCGGTTCACTCTCCTTCCATACAACATTATCATTCTGTCGCAAGAATTTTAGAAAATAAATCATGATACTTATGATCAAAGTTCCAAACCTGAAAGGATAATCTACATCCATTATCAAGTGCACATTCTCCATTAGTTGATCTTTCAACAATCTGCATAGTTCAAAGTCTTGGTCCTCCATTATCATCTTATTCAAAATGTAAACTGTGCCTATAGAGGTTGATCCTTCCCTGCTTCTGAAGAAGATTTTGTATAAAATTCCATATGTAATATACCTTGTCAATGGATCTTTGATTGTCGAAATTACTAGAGCCCTCTGATCTCCTGTTACACCGGTTAGGGTTTCAAATTCCTTATTTTGAATTGACTTCTTCTTCAAAATATCTCTAACATTGCATAACCTCATTAAATATCTAATCACTTCCTTTGAAATAAGATAGGGTTTGTCCAAATTTAGAGTGTCTTCATTCAATCTACTCAAGATGAACCTAACCACTTCTGCATTGTCAAAATAAGGAAATTCATTCCAAATGTGCAAACTCCTATGCTTTGCTACTTCGAGCCACTTGAATTCGCCAGTAGGCAACATATCTCTTACATCCCTGATCTTTCTACTGATATATTCATCCAAACGAACAATTCCCTTCATTTGCTTCATTTTTCGTACCAAATAAGGTTTTTCTACTGATCACAAATTTAGAAATTCTACAAGCGAATGGAATACCTGATAAATTCGCTACCGAATCGACTTGAATCCTTCAAAATTATGCTCTAGAGGCTCTTTCACTATTCTTTTTCAATGCAAAGTGACAAATGGGGGTTCCAAATATCATTTTATAGCTTCGCTCACCTAACCTTTTTACCGTAGTAAATGCTTTGCCCTAGGAGTTCTGGTTACACTGCTCTCTCAAATAGCTAGAGAAGAATCCATCTGTAGACCTTTCAGATCTTAACTTACTAAAAAAGTGATCACAAATACATTTGTTGGCTAATGGCACAACTACTTACAACTTCTTGTATTCCAGTGCCAACTACTAATAGGGGGCAAAGGATTTTACTAGAGAAACTCCCCCTAGGCCGATGGCTTTAAATCAGTTTTTGGAGGAATTACTGGAGGGATTAACGGAGGCAACTTCTAGTATGGGCTTATCAGATTCACTCTTCTTTACCCATGTTTTCTTCATCTGATCTCTTATCTCTTCCACAGTCACTTTTCCTTTTCCTTTTTCATCTTTCTGGGAAATTGTTCCTTGATATAACAGACCTCTTCTATACATTTTTTTTCCTATAGAATCTTGCAAAGTGACCAAATCTGTTGTAGCTATAACACATAGGATTTATTTTTCTAGACAATTCATTCCATTGAATTCCCCTTGATCTACACAGGTTAGCAACATGTCCAAATCTTCCATAGGTGTAGCATTTAACATTCCTTATACTAACAACCATACTTCTACATTCAATTGATTTATGACCAAACCTTTTGCAACTAAAACGCTAACTGGGAAATGATGGACTACTTGAATTTACTTTTCTTCTAAACTAAGAAGCCATATGACCAAATTTATTACAAGCAAAGCAGTAACCATTAAACTTCTGAGCATTGGGTTGTCTTACCGGATACCTTTTTCCTTTGTTCATCTAATTTCTTTGCCTGGGATCCTTGTGTTTAGATCTGGAGCTTTCTTCCTTCTCATATCCAAGACCTCACTTATCATTTGCATCCTTCCGACCTTTAGTCATCTCATCAAGCTTAGCAGAATTGATCCTAAATTTCTCCTTGTCTTCATTTGCAGTAGAGAGTTCATCTCTGAGAATAACTATATGTCTTTCAATCTCTTGTTCATTACTTCTGGATTGTTGCAGTTCAATCTCTAGTTGAGTGAATCCACTATTAACTCTGTTGCATTCTTTAGATCTCTGTTTCAAGGACTAAGCAAAATTCTCCTCATTCTTCTTTCTTTCTTCAATCTCCTTAGTTAGCTTCATTGCCACAAATTCCATCTCAAGCTTGAGTGTAGCATTGTCCCTAGCATGCTTTTCACATTCTTTAGTTATTTCTTTCAAGGTCTCATTTAGAAGAACATCTTCCAAGCTCTTATTTTCTTTTTGTTTTAGCTGATCACATAGTTCCTTCCTCTTTTCTCTTGATTCATTGATATTATCCTTCAATGATTGAATGAATTTTTTAGCATCCACAAGATTTGATTTTAACTCCAAAACTTATACTTTAGAATGATCAAGATCATCAAGTGATACCATAATCTGTTATTGAAGACCACTAGAGTCCATTGTACTTCAAGATCCACCTCAAGTTGTTAGGCTTTCAAAGAGGAATCTGCTCTGATACCAATTGTTGCACTCAAGGAACACTGAGAGGGGGGTGAATTAGTGTTCCACAAAATTTAAATTTCAATTCAGATCATAAACCATTCACAACATTTAAACTGAAATAAACATGTAAATACATGAGAGAGACAATAAAAACACCATAACACCAAGATTTTTACATGGAAACCTTGTTAGGGGAAAAAACACGGTGGAGATTAATCCATAATTTATACTATGTTAAAAGTGTGAACAAAAGGGAATGCACATGCATTCAAGCATACTTCCTAGAGCTCACTACTCAAAATAAGGAAGGCTCACTGCCTTACTAAAAGTTTGAACTGAGAAGATAGCATCTTCAAATGCCTGGATTTAGTTCCAATGAAGCTCAATAGACAATATTTAGCCCTTTTGACTGGTTCTATATTTCTGCTCTACTTTTCTTTACTCTTCTTTGTTTTTCTGCCCTTTTGAAACTATGCATAGATTGCTCAATCACCCTTCTAATACTCACACACACATATCTTCTACTCTTCAAAAGAATTTTCATACTTCCACACTTATTTTTATACCAAAATTGAATTACCGGTCTCACATATATATCTGCCAGCAAGAATTCAAACACTATATGTTGGCTTCACACAAAATATAATATTCTCCACATGTCGGCTCAAATCATGAATAATTTATAATGTGCACCCATACAAGTCAGCCACAACATAGTTGGGACCCAAAATAAAATTCCTAAACATAGAAACATTTAAACAATCATCCCTTATACATCTGTGACATGCTACATTGACTAGGTTGACCATAATGAACAAATAAATAGAAAAACATCCTACAGGATCACTTTACTCGTACATTGATTAATGAAACATAAAAAAACTTACCAATAAGGTAACATACATGCTTAACAACCTATCATGGGGATCCACATCACAAGATGATGATCTGGTGAAGCATACGAATTGACATACTAACTAGATACCTTGTTCTTCATGTTCTTCGTCGGTAATACACTATACTTAACTTTAACTTTCGGTATGACCAGGTTTAGATCTGTGAACCACAATAGTGAATTTAGTTGCCATTAATGACAACACTAGAAGCCATACCAATAATTTCCTTGAGCCATATGCCAACAATCTCACCCTTTGGCATTGATGGCAACACTTAGTGAAAAATGACTAAGTGTCAAAACCAAAGATACGCTACCAAACTCCAAAATTTCAAAACATAGCAAAAAACTACCCCCCCTTAGGATATCAAGGCATTTTTCACTGCATTCTCTCCCCCTTTGACATCAATGACAAAAATTTACTGCTTTAGCTACCATTTTTCTAGTATTCTTATTGCACTGCTTCCTTTTTTGCTAAAATAAAATTTGTACTACTCTCTCTCTTCCCCTTTGCTAAATATAAATTTGATCAAAATTTGGAAAACTACAACTACTGCAGAAATGAGAAACTTATTTTATACTTATCTTTCATCTCCGGAAGGAATTTCTTCCAAGCATCTACAACAATCCCAACAATTATTCTCAGACTGTTATTTTCTTATGTCTGATTGATGATCTGAATGAGGGATTACGTAATTGTAATTGCTTCTTCCAACTTCTCTCCTTTCCATAGGACTTTAATCAACTGCTCCAATCTGCATTCAGTTTGATCCTTCACTTTCCAGAGGGTGTCCATAAGAGTGTTTCTGTAAAAGTGAGTCTTTGCGTGCTCAACCTGCAACTCATGAATTTTTTTCTTTACTACTCCATCCTGGTCCTGAAACATATTGCAGTCCTGACCAATTTTATTCAATTCACTTTCAATTTGCTCTAGCTTGTATTTATTTTTCAACAACATGAGGACAACGTAGACAATAATTGTAGATGTTATAAGCTGAATTGATGGACTGCCTCAACACATTCATTTTCTTTTTCAATTTTTTAAGGGATAGCCTGAACTGCTCCTTCAAATGTAAGATTATTTCCTCCTCTTTCTTATCTAGAGAGTCAGAGGCCACAGCTTCCTTAACACACCCAAATAAATTCTGCAAACTTTCCAATTCAATGTTATTCTACACAAAGTATTTTCCTAGAGTACTCTCAATCAGGTCCTACTCATATGAGGGTCGATCTAACCAAATGTTAACAATCTTCTGCATTCAATCTTTCTCCTAAACTATCTTCAGTATCCTTGTTTTGAATAAAGTTCCTTCTTAATTTCCTTCAGCCATTATTTCATCCAGTTCAACTAATTTTGGTTCATCTCTTGGGGTGTATTCATCAGAGTCTGCATTAAGTATGTCCACAATTATCTGTTCTTTTCCTTTTCCTTCAGATTTAGGAGACTTGAGTACTGGAGGAGTATCATCAAAAAAATATATTTCTCTTTTATGCTTCCTCTCCATCTTACCGGAAGAAGATTGAACTTCAATTGGTTTTACTAGAAGAGAGATACCAACTACTCCAAACTTTCCTAACAACTCTCTAAAGAAATTTGCATAAGCTTAATCACATTTTTCGAGAGTATTGAAATGCTTAAAAATTTTCTTACAGACCGATTCACTCTCCTTCCATACAACATTATCATTCTATCACAAGAAATTTAGAAAATACATCATGATACATATGGTAAAAGTACCAAACCTGAAAGGATAATCTACATCCATTGTCAATTGCATGTTCTCCATCAATTGATCTTTCAAAAAACTGCACAGGTCAAAGTCTTGGTCCTCCATTATCATCTTATGCGAAATGTAAACTGCCCCTATAGAGGTTGATCCTTCCCTATTTTTGAAATAAATTTTGTATGAAATTCCATATGTAATGTACCTTGTCAATGGATCTTTGATCGTCAAAATTACCAAAGCCCTCTGATCTCCTGTTCAACCGCTTAGGGTTTCAACTTCTTTATTTTGAATTGACTTCTTCTTCGGAATATAACTGACATTGCATAACCCAGCTAAATTTCTAATCACTTCCTTTGAAATAAGATAGGGTTTGTCCAAATTTAGAGTGTCTTGATTCAATCTTCTCAAAATGAACCTAACCACTTCCGTGTTGTCAAAATAAGAAAATTCATTCCAAATGTCCAAACTCCTATGTTTCGCTCCTTCGAGCCACTTGAATTCACCAGTAGGCAATATATCTCTTACATCCCTGATCTTCCTACTACTATATTCATCCAATCACACAATTCCCTTGATTTGCTTCATTTTTTCGTATCGAACAATTTTTTTCTCCCAAGCACAAATTTAGAAATTCTATAAGCGAATGGAATACCCGATGAATTCACCACCGAATTGACTTGAATCCTTCAAAATTCTGCTCCAGAGGCTCTTTTACTATTCTTTTTCAATGCAAAGTGACAAATGAGCGTTCCAAATATCTTTTTATAGCTTCCTTCCCCTAACCTATTTAACGCATTAAATGCCATTCCCTAGGAGTTCTGGTTACATTGCTCTCTTAAAGAGCAAGAGAAGAATCCATTTGTAGACATTTTAGATCTTAACTTACTGAACAAGTGATCACAAATACATTTGTTGGCTGATGGAACAACTACTTACAACTTCATGTATTGCAGTGCCAACTACTAACATGGGGGAAAAGGATTTTACTGGAGAAACTCCCCCTAGGCCGATGGCTTGAAATCATTTTTTGAAGGAATTACTGGAGGCAGCTTCTAGTATGGGCTTATTAGATTCACTTCTTTACCCACGTTTTCTTCATCTGATATCTTATCTCTTCCATAGTCACTTTTCCTTTTCCTTTGTCATCTTTCTGTGAAATTCTTCCTTGATATACCAGACCTCTTCTATCCATATTTTTGTTCCTGTAGAATCTTGCAATGTGACCAAATCTATTGCTATTGTAACACACCAAATTTCTTTTTCTAGACCATTCATTCCATTGACTTCCCCTTGATTTTCACTAGTTAGCAACATGTCCAAATCTTCCATAGGTGTAGCATTTAACATTTCTTATACTAACATCCATACTTCTACATTCAATTGATTTATGACCAAAATTTTTGAAACTAAAATACTTACCAAGAAATGATGGACTACTTGAATTTACTTCTCTTCTACA
>VDFB02120825.1:0-21295 GCA_007258455.2 Sequoia sempervirens | reverse complement strand
TTTATTTTGTGATATTTATTGTGAAATCAAGGTTTACACCAAATTCACCTCCAAGGCTACAAATTAGTGAAATTTTTGAATATTTTTTTAGGAGGTTAATTCTTCACAACAAGAAGTAGCAAAAGAAGAACAAGAACAAGAGAAATAACAAGAACAATGGAAAAAACAAGAACAAGAAGCAGAAGCAAAAAAACAAAAAGAGATGAAGAAAAAGAAAAGAAAAAGAAGATGAAAATGAAGATTTCATGTAGATGCATCCATAATTAATTAGCATTGAGGATAATTCTTTCGTAATGAGGGGGGAAATGTTATGCCCTTAGACCTATAGTGTGTATTGGGTTATGAGTAGTCGGCTTGAGGCTACCTTAACTCTTAAAAAAGTTACATATTCATTATTATGATCATTTATAGGTATTTAGGTCATCCTAGGAATTATACTTAAAGTATCTAAGTCAGCCTAGGTGGTATCCAAGGCATAAATATGGTATATATAAGAGGTATAGGTTAGTTATTATCATCTTGTGGAGTATTATTTCTTAGTGAACACTATTGGAGTTATTCCCCTCGAAGTGCATCAGGAGGTTGCCCCCTTGAAGTGGCATATTATTCAAACTGGTACCGATTAAGTGACACTTGGATGTGATAGCTCCCTCAAAGTTGTTTTGATGTCCACATGCATGGAAAGGTGAATGTCACAATGTTGCACCAAAATCCACTTTGTTTTCAATCCGAGTTACCTTGATGGTAGCACCTTGCCCTTTTTGGAATTTAATAGGCTAAATGATAACCTTCAATCATAGAGTCCTTAGGTTTGCAACTCTGCTTCACCAACTATAGTTAGATGGCGTGTTGTCCTCATAGTTACTAGTGATGGATGCAGCCTGCCCAAAATGAATTTTACCCTAAATGGCTTGCAACTACCACTTCCTCCCTAAAATTAACTCCTTCAAAGACAGTGCTCACAACTAGTGACGAAGAATTCACTCCAATAACTCTATATATCTCCAAATAATTTGCACAACAAATGTCTTAACACTAATGCTTGAAACATACACAATTTCACCAATTTAGTTCAACTTGCAATCCCTAAGGTGGAAATTGCCAAGGAGAGTGTAGGGTTTTCATCCTAACCTCAAAAAATGTAGTCAAGGAGTTTTGTCCCTTTGCGCATAGCAAATGAATTTGAAAATGATAAATCGCAACATGAATTGGATGATTAAAATGTGCTCTCAGAACTTGTAATTATAATCCTTGTTTAGGTCCCATGGATCCCAAAATTGGGTGCCAAAATTTGAAATGACTTACTTCAATTTATATTTTTTATTTTTTATTTATTTATTATATATATTATTTTATTTTTATTTAGTATATTAATTTAGTGTTTAAAGCCACTTTTAATTAATAATAATAATATTAGGAGCCACTGGAAAAAGGGGACACAATTGTCCTCCCTTCCCCAAATTGTTTGCCCTTGAGCAATGATAAATTAGGCATTTGCTTCACACCAACATCATGAGTCTCATATGCTTCTCTATTCATATCATCCTGAAACAACTTCCACCAATGAAGACCGTGCATGCACAGATGCATCAATACCATTGAATCACCACAAGGAGTCATGCCATAGTGCTCATAGCACCCAACCCCACATCTGTTGAATGGAACAAACCCCGCCAAGAAACATCATGGAGTCTACTCCATCATATTCTCACACTTACAAACTCCCCTTCGATGAAGCCTACTCCCAAAGCATACAAATACACTTCTTTAAAACCCTAGGCCGACCTACGAACTCACCACCTTGTTCCCATTGTACCCATGTGACCATCTCAGGTGATGAAGTGTTCCAAATACTATAATTATATCCTTGAGTTCCAATTAGTCCCACAATGTTATTGTGGGCTAGTCCCTCCAAAGTGATGCAAATCAGTTTGCATGTAAGCTGGAAATAAGTAGTAACAGCCACAGTTCACTCGGAACTTCTTCCAAATTGGCACTAGGATGGCTAGAATTTTTGCCTTTAGTAAAGGAAACCGTCCACTAACCTTATCCTACAAGAAGACCTTCACAAATTGCACAAATGTACAGCTGTTCATGACACAAAATGTTAAGCTCAGCAATATAGAAATAATGTAACAACTACAAACATGACAATCCCATGCAAGATTCAGCAATGTGGTCAATGTAGGAGCCATGGGTAGCCATACAAGGGCTGGAAACTCTTCATTAGTCAGTGCCAACTAAAAAATACTATTTCCCATAGCTGGAAATTTCTGCAGAACTACTCATGTGAGTGCTAATGAAGTAATGGAGTGGCTGATAACAACGATGACAGCAGCGTTAGGGCTGGAAATTAAGTCCACAGCTACCCTGGGAGTGCTTCCGCTATCATATGATGTTAACCCTTCATCAACATTCATCTCTCTCCTATCTTGTTGAAGATATTTTGCACAAGTATCCCAATGCTCATGTTGTGCTATGTGGAGTTCTTCTCTTATCACCATACCCCAATCAGCAGTTAAAATCAGGAATAGAAGATTGTGCAGCAGTTACCATACTAAAATTCCTTACCCAAATCAGTAATATAAAGGCTGGAGACCATCTCATATCGGCTGTAAACATCTCATCAATGGCAATAGGTGGTAAATGCATTCTCCTTGTGATTAACATGTACTTTGTGGCTGCCAATAGAATGTGGAGAAAGCTGGAAAAGTGGAAAACAGCACTCATGATGATCCAAGGGTCATGGTTCTTGTCACCAAGATTTCAAACAACTGTGTTATGCTGATGATTCTTACCCCAAAGGTCTTGTTTTGCCAATGTCATTGGGTAGTCATCTTTGGTATGCCACCATGAACATGTTCAAAATGGACCAAACATTATCATAATGGAGTATCTTACCTCAGAGTAGATCCTTAATTTCTCCATGTATTTTTGATTTCCTTGAACACTCACCTCGTGTCTCTCTACTTCAACCATGCTTGGAGCTCCATTTAGTATGCCTTGGAGTATCACCTCCTTCCCGTCCACCTTAAATTTGAGCTCCATTGTTTTGTAGTTTTGAATAAATCCCCCAAGGGAGTGCAACCATTACACACGCAAAACTATATCCCTTTCTCCTATCCCCACAACATAGAAATCATCCTTAACTTGATGCCTTCACAAAGATGAGTTGAGCTACTATATTCACTCCCTACAAGGAATAATGTGACCATCCACAAGCATGACATTGAACCCATAAAATTCTTCAATATCTAAACCCTTCCTAGAGATTAAATCTACATTTATGAAGTTATCAATATCCCCACTATCAATCAACATTGTCACCTTGTGAAACTCGAACTCGAAAAGGATGGTATTTGGGTGCTCCAAAAAGACTAGCAAGGGTGCCTTCTGAGGACTCTCCTTCCTTGCTCTCATGCACCATCTCATCAATCACAATCTCAAGCTCAGGTTCTAATGTCTTGAATCCTCATTAGGAATAACCTCTATGTAATGTATTTTCCCCTTTCCCAAACATCTATGCCCTAGCTCCCATGGCCTCTACAAGAAAAACATAATTTCTTTCTTCAGAGATCATTCTTGGATTCTTCAATCTTGCTTAGGATTGGGGGTAGTTCCTTAGGTTGAGGGGGCTTCTTTTGCTACCACATTGGAGGAATTTTGGAGCAAAATTTGTTCTTGGCTACCAAATCTTCTAAATTCAAAGCTCTCCTGGAGGCATCCTACAAAGACACTGGCTCAAATGCCTTCACCAAACCCCTAAGTGGTTTAGTTAGACCCTACATAAATAGCACTATGAGTCTCCTTTCTATCAAACTTGGAACCATCACTGACAACCTTTGAAATTCTGCCACATAATGCTTAATTGTATCTTCCTACCTCAATTGTGCTAGTTCTCTTAAATGAATCTCCAAATCCTTCCAGTCAAACACCTTAACCAATTTTTGGCTAAATTCCTCTAGAATAGTGATAGAGCCATGCCCTTGGATCACCATGCCATGGTACAACCATTCATGAGCCACACCTTCCAAATCTACGGTAGCAAACTTGATTGCCTCCTCCTCATACATAGAGTTTAATGAAAAGTAGGTATCCAACTTTTGTAACCAACCCCTAGATGTATACATGTTTGTTCCATCAAATGTTGGTATAGTGATTTACCCAATCGATGTTGTATATATCTTCAAGGTTGTTCATGATGATACCTCCTTCCTCTTATATGCCCATTCCTTGTCTTCATCTCATAGTACTCAATGAAAGACATGTCACAGCCAATTGTTGGGCTTAGAGCATTGTATTATGCATGATACCTTGCCATTTCATCTTCCAAGCACAGTGATAATTGCTGCTCCTCCTCAAATGGCTCTTCCTCTTTCCTTTGTAAAAATGTAGCCCAAAATGTCTTCATAGGAGAATTAATTGAAACCCTATCATTGGTTGAGTTGCTCCTTTTTGCCATATTCTATTTTGGTCTGGCAACTCCATTGTTGATTCATTCCCCTCAATATCTAAGCTATTTTTGCTATGGACTCTCTCATGGAGGATCGAAATTCTTTAGCCAGCTCCTTATTTTCATTAATGATGAATTCATGAAGATTTGTCTCTACACCTTTATTACTCATGGTTCCTTCTTTCCTTTTCTCTCTTCATTGATATCTAGTTTCCCTATCACTTCCTTATAGGAATTTATTTTTGCACCACAATCTGACCCACAAGCTAGCAAGATTTCTTGCTCTAATATCACTAAAATGTCCCAAATATAGAATTTTATGATTATTGTTGGGGTATTGTTCCTAATCCTTACATGTAGTAGTGAAAAGCTCATAGCATAGTGCAAGAGGGAATTGGCCTTCCATCTTGATATGGACATTAGCCTTATGCACTGTTGGCGTTTCAATTCACACCTCTGGAATGCGGATTAGAAACGGACAGCTATGCACAGATAAACTGCTCTTCAAATTAGGAGGGGAAGCTCCCTCTTTGCTGATGATGCTTAAAGAAAGTAAACTAAACTATTGCCAATCTTTTTGTTCTCAGCTAAGAGCACAAGGTTATAAAACTCTTTGCGTCGTAGCTGAGGTTTTCTCTTTTAGAACTTCAACTACAACTAGGCCTACTCTAATGACGCTTCTAGCAACTCAAGTAAACTCAAAACTTAAGAGCTAGAAGCAAACAAGGAATGATTTAATAACACAGATGCTTAGACGAGCTCACTTCCAACGCACAAATTGTTAAATTTAAGATCAGATTTGAATACACAGAAATTAATTCAAACTTAACACAATACCCAGCAGATACCCTGGGAAAATCCTCCTCTTGAGGGAGAAAAACCCAGCCAATAAAATCTCTTATATTATTGAATCAACACAATAATGTTGCCTTTACAATGAGCCAATATGAAGGCCAATAATAAGCATCACAGACTGATGCACACACAGAAATATAAATCTATCTCCAGATGGAATGAACTCAGTTTCCAACTATGTCGAACTGCCTTGAAGAGTAACTCGCATATGACAGAAGATGATATCTGACTTGATTGAATATGAATGACTTTCGAAATGAACTCAATAATGAATGGAGTACAAATGGTGTATAAATACCAAGTAATGGGAGAGACGAGCCTTTTCAAAGTAGCATGTCGGCCTCAATAAGAAATATATCTTTTACTAAACAATAAGTCGGCCACCTCAAAAATATGTCTCCTCATTTAATTCGCATCTCTTCATTAAATATATTTAAACATTATTTATGAAATGAAGTGCCCCTTCAAGAAAATCGTATATAACAATTAAATAGCCGATTTAAATATTTTCTCCAAGAGATTCGTGCTAGAAGGAATCAGACGATGCTGCTAGAAACATCAACACAAATGAAGGTTCATTGTACTTTTAGATGCAAGCCGAAATAAAGATTATATAAGCAGAACACATAAAACAAAACCTGGGATAGTAGATCAAAGCAAAGCAGGCATAAGATTTCATTTCTCAAATTTCTAACAACGATTACACTTCTAGGAGAGCAAGTTTGTAGCAATAACAGGCTTACAGTTTAGCAATCAAACCAGAATACACTTGACACAAATTACACGAAAACTAAACAATGATTTGCAGCAAAAGGCAGGCATGCAAACTTGCTCTTACACAAAGTGAACAGACACTGAATAACAAAGTTGTAGGCAAAAGTAGGCTTACCAATTTGTTATCACAATAACAGTTAAGAAAATAATGTGCAAGGCTTCCCTTATTTATACACAAACAAGGAGTAGGGAACCCTAAAATCTCCTTGCTTTTACAACTAGACTTGCCAACTTGCAAGCTTTATTTCTAAAACTAAAACATGATAACTAACTAACAACCTGCTGAAAGCAAGAAGCGGGGAAAGTTCCAACTATTACAACTTGATTTTTCCTATTTCTCAAAGAATAGATAAGCGTGAGACAAGAATAGCAAGAAAACTCAAAAAAGGCATCAAGTTAACTGCTACTTTAATTCTATCTTTGGGAATCTTCGCTGTCCCAAAAAGATGACTCACTCTCTGCCAAAAAGCTAATTTGTTCCTGATTTCAATTGGAGAATACTGCATGTTTAAAAACTCGAACTTTGACTGCGAACACGCCTATGTTTGGAAAAGTTTCGCACAAACTGCTGAAAATAAGTTGCTGATTTTTCTCCAAAAAGCAGATTTCCGGAAAAAAGCTAAGGTCTAGGTTTTCTAGAAAATCACGTTTTGAAGAGACCCAGTTCATCAAAACTTGAAAAAGTTGAGGGTTTCCCGAAAAAGCGCGAAAAAAGCAAATTTTTGGAAATATAAAATTTTCCAACCTTCAAGAGAAGTAAAAAGCAAGTGGCTCCAAATCGATGAAAACTGAAAAAGCTGACCACCTGTTTCTGAAATGTGATGCCCTAGAAGAAAGGACCATGAAAAAGTGTGCCTTTGTGCTTCCCAATCCCGAATCCATGAAGAAAACTATAAAAGAACTTCATTTCAGCCTCCAAATCTTCATGAGAAGAAAAAGACATCTCTCTTTCTCTAGATGCCAACCTGCAAAATATGAAGAATAAATGCCAAAAGCCTTCTTAAATGGAGTTTGAGACGAAAAAGCGCTTCTCCAAGCTTTAAAACTTTGAAGTCAATCCAGAAACAGAAACGTTGAATGTAGACACTTTTCAAACAACAAATGTTAAAAATTGAAAAATTTCTAAGGCGTTAAATCTTGGGCACCTCTGGCTAGCTGGGGCGCCCAAGCATCCCAGACTTAGCCATTTTCTGAAATTTTCAAATTTTGCTTGATAAAATGCATCCCTTTGATCTTTGATTCCAAACATCTAACGAAACATGTGAAGTGACTGACGGACTCGTTACGAACCTTGATCAAATCTGAGAAGAATGTCTTGGAGGTTGCAAACCCTAAAAACAGCTTTTGAGTGCTCAAAATCTTGGGCACCCTTGGCTAGCTAGGGCACCCAGATTTGCCAGAGTTAACCATTTTTCAAATATTTTCATTATTTGCTTTCTTCATTTCCCATGTAGCTAACTACCCCTGTTTGATCTTGGTTTTTTAGTAGCCGGTGAACAATGGGGTCTGGAAGTCAGTCAATCTAGCAAGCCTGATCATGTCTGAGTTGATTGGTACCATCTGCCAGCCTTTATCATTGCTTTTGACAATCTACTAAAAGCCGAAACAAGGCTGATGAAGAATTTTTCAACTTTTTCTGAGAAACACTGAAAAAATTCTAAGGCATGGAAAGTTGGGCGTGTTAGTTTTATGATCAAAAAATTAAATAAGCAGAATTTAACAATTTCACACAAATTGACACAACATATACCTTGGGAAAACCCTCCAACTTGAGGGAGAAAAACCCAGCAACAATATCTCTCTTATATTTTGAAATATGAGCAACAATTCTCTTTACAATGAGGCCAATCACAAGGCCAATAATCAGCACCACTCTTGATGCAAACACAAGATGATAAACTCGCACTCCTTGATAATGACGAACTACTATAGGTGAAATTTGCACTTGCAGATGGAATAAATTGAATTTGACTTGATGATGGAATGGATGAAATGAACAAGCATATATACAAATCGGTGGAGAGGTCGCACCTCTTCATGAACCAAGGTCGGCCACCAATATGAAATGAAATGGTGCGAATATCAAGGAGGGTCAGCCCAAACAAATAATATTAAATCACCAAGTGAAGCGCCTCTTCACTTAATTAAATGCAATAAATAAATAGCCGAAGGCTATATGAAATTTATTGTTTCATAATCGAGTGTTGGAAGTGATGCCCGACGCTGCCAACATCAACACTCCCTCTCAGCTAGGGAAGAAGACTTCCAGCTATCCAATGTCATGGAGTCTCTCAACATGACACCCACAATGGCTACACCCATATGTGGAAAGAGCTCATCACGAAGTCACTCAATGTGATATCAACCATCATGGCTACTGCCATGTATGGCAAAGTATATGTGCACAAGTGCCCATCACGGAATCACTACACGTGATGTCGTCATCTCATCATGACATCCACCATGGCTACTCCCAAAGGGTGGATAAACACAAGTACAAGGAAATCATCACGGAGTCTCTCAATGTGATGTTGTCATGGAGTCACTCAACATGACATCCACCATGGCTACTCCCAAAGGGTGGAAACAAGGGCTTTCACCTCAAATTTCTCTCACAGAGAAAAATGCATTAAAGCAAATTACAGAAGATCACCGATGCTGAGTCTCCCTCTCAGCTAGGGCTTCATTCTCCACAATTCCAAGCTTGTCTCGAAAGTGCACAAACTTTACTCTGGAGAGAGGCTTGGTGAGAATATCAACCGTCTACTCATCAGTGCTAATGTACTTCAATTGGATAACTTTCCTCAATACCATATCTCTAATATAGTGATATTTGATCTCAACATGTTTTGTTTTGTCATGAAACACAGGGTTGACAGAAAGCTTCACACAACTTTGATTATCACAATGAATGACAGTCGGCTCCAATGATTGTCCAAACAATCCTGCAAGGAGCTTCCAAAGCCACACTGCTTCTTGAGCTACCACACTAGTTGCAATATACTCGGCCTCTGCAGTGCTTAGTGTCACTGAAGACTGCTTCTTGCTACACTAGGAGATAATCGCAGACCCCAAAATGAAGCAACATCCAGAGGTGCTCTTTCAATCAGCTACACACCCTACCCAATCAGAATCAAAATATCCTTGCAGCTTTAGGTCCACACCGGAAGAGTGTCTCAAGTCATATCCAACTGTGCCTTGCAAGTATCTCAAGATATGCTTCGTTGCAACTAGATGTATTTGCCTTGGTTCACACATGAACTGACTAAGTGCACTCACTGCATAGCAAATATCTAGTCTAGTATTAACTAGATACAACAAAGATCCAATCAACTGCCTATACATAGTAGGATCCACCAGATATGAACTAGCTGCAGACTCTTTTAACTTCTGCAAATTGGTTTCCATCAATGTAGACATGGATTTGCAATCCATCATCCCAAATCTCTTCAAGATGTCTAAGGTGTACTTTCCCCTGAAGCTCCAAGAACTTGCATCAACCTTCTAACCTCCTCGTCCAAGATTACCTACAACGCATTCCTTAGAGAAATGGTTTCCAGCACACACCTCTGGCACTAATGACTTGCAAGAGTTCAGGACTGTCCTTCTTGACCTCATCCTGGATCACCCTATCTTGAATAGGTTTGCGGAGCTACCAATGTCAAATCCAGATTGACTATCTTGTGCAATTCTATTCTCAGCAGCTAAAGAGGTCCTCCAAGGATTTTAGCACCTATCCTTGCAATACTGCAACCCACATAGTTGACACCTTAACTTCTTAGTAAGTCACAGAACTCCCTCTTGATCCCTGCCTCAGAGATTGCAAAGAAATCCTCTGAAAGTGAAATCCCATCATCGATAGATCTCAAGACCTCAATCCTTTTCCCGGTCATGCTCTCAACTCGATCCTTGAATCCTCAGATTTTAACTCCCTCTTCGAAGTAACTGATCACAATGACAACCTAAATAGGTTCTTCGTCTTCGAGAGATGTCTCCAACCACCAACTTAGTCCCAAGGCTGCAAGCTAAGACTCCATGCTTGATCATGTCTCCAGTCGACATGACTTCCTCACAGGATGCCTCAAGCTATTCCTCACTAAGCAATCTCTCATCACCTTCTTGCTCCTTGATCTGTCCTGGAAGCATTTTAAAGAGATTACTAATAGTTTATAAAACCATCCCAAGGAGAAATACCAAAGCTAGAAGCATACAAGATACACTATCCCAATGTTATAGCATGAATTAAAAAACACATAAAAGATTCATGAACATTAATCAAAACATGAAATACTTATCTCTTAATTGATGGTACACCATAGAGCTGGATTTGTGGTTGTGTCTCATCTTTGCCACCTTCAATGTTGCCATCCTTGACTTTGCACCTATCATAGGAACCACATCTCGGAGTTTGTAGTGACCCACAAATCATCTCCAAACACAGGTGGAAAATATCTCCAAACACAGATAATAACCAAGGCACCAAAGCTTCCCAGATCTCAAATTATATGGTGAAATCAGAATCAATACTAAATAGACGTTCCCTCTTTATTTGGTCCGATAAACATCATTGTAATTAGAGGCGAATCCCCCTTCTCTGGAGTGTCAAAAATGATGCAAGAGGAATATGAAAACAGACGCCACTTTCATGACTCATATCCTTAGTGAATAACTCCTAGAAGCTGGGCGACACCTCCAGTATTGATTTCTCATAGCCTTTCCTCCACCAAAACATACGCTATGATTTGTTGACTTATTCTTCTTTACGTAGACCTGACAGCATGATGGAGCGATTTCCTTAATATTTGAGTGTGGTATGAAGACCATTCAAATCCTATTCCGACATTTGTCCTGGGAGACTGCACTAAGCAAATATGACCAAAACCTCGCATGTAATGTCCCCTTCTCATCAGTGATCAACATAGCCATTCATCAGTCTATTCCGGAACCCGTAGACTGGAATGAGGTGAAAATTAGGGTTTCTTGGCTTGGAGTTTTGTGGCATTTCATATTATTTACTATTTTTAGTAAATGCTAGTTGTGGCAGTTGCAGTTGTCCATTCTTAATCCTTAGCAGTTGGAGCAGTTGTTATATTTGGTTTGGTCTTCAGTTGGCAAAAAAATATTTAATTAATGGCATTTTGTTCTAATTCACTGTTGACCCCCACCTTGGCCTAAGGAGATAACTTAAGTTGTTTTAAAGTGGGGCCATGAAGGGGTACGCCTTCATCATAAGTTTAATTATTCTTTATTCAAATATTTCCTCATCTTGAAAAGTGGACGCCACTTTTATATTTTTGAATAAAGTGTTTTTCTTTGAGGCCTTTTGGGACGCCACCTTGTGAAGTTGAATGGTTTCTGGAAATTGAAGGGTCTCCTATGTCTTTTGGTCTGCTTCTCAGGCATTTGAAGAGTTTGTGAGCTCTTATTTATTGAAGGCTTTTGCTCCAGCATTTCATCCATGAAAATTATGCTAAAGTTATGCTGTCGAAATGACAATTGACATATTGCTTCGAGGAAGTCTACCTCCTAGCCTTTCATCCAATTTCGTGTTTGCAATATAACACCTAGTTGGCTTCATTGCTGCTTCTCAACATCAGACTAGCAGATTGAGCATCAAAGATTTATGAATTTTGAAGTATTTTACAGTTTTGAGTTCCTGGTTTTTGCTACAGCTGAAGCTAAGTTTTGTTCATATCTTTTGGAGTGAATTTATTTTTGTTCTGGGTACTTTGGCTATCCATCTGTTGACTGAAGGCGCCACCTTTCTCAAAATATTGGAATTTATTTCCAAGTATTTATTTTATACTTGCAAAATCGAACTTTCAAGGAGGCCGTACTTTTTAGCTGCATTGGGAATTGTGCCAGAAATTAATGAACGTGTTTTGCTGCTGTTTCTTCCTCCTGGTTTGGTCGCCCATCTTCTGAGAATCATTTGCAACAAATTTCAGTCAATTCGGAGGCGGAATGAGTGAGTTATGAATATTTTACTGTTTCCCAGTCTGCTGTTATAAATTTCCAGAATTCTGATTTTTATATCAGATTGTTGCAATTTCCAGTTTTTGGCTTATACTTCAGTATTTGAGTGTTATATCATTGTAAAAGTTCATACTTATATCTAAGGTTCATTCCTTATCAATTGTACTTAGTAATTTGCAGAGTTTTATTTGTAAGGTTGAGATTAAGCATTACTAATCCAACCATTCTTTCATTTCTGCAATTTACTTTCTGTTCTATCATTAAATTACCCCTGGATGGTTTACCGCCAGTGTGGACAATCTATTTGTAACACTCTTATACCCACTTCATAGTGGTGAATCCCCACAGCTCTGTGGATGCCCGCCGCAGCGGATGAATTGTGCTTAATTGTAATTTTTCCCCCCACTGTTTGGTGGTAGCGAGGAAATGTTTTCTATGGCTGGTTATCCGCCTATCAGTTTATAATTTCAATTTTCTAGACTCCGTCATATGTTAGCACCTCGCCCTCAGTGGGATCTTGAGTGCACATTCTTGACGTTGAGTAGTTCTTCAATTCAAGTTCAGTTTCTTCAATTTAAAGTTCAGTTTCAGTTTGAGGCTAACGCTAATCCAATCATCTATTGCTGGTTATGTTGTGTTACTTCTTCGAAAAAATTGGTTAGCATATTTCCGCAGCTTTAGAATCGTGCTGGCAACTCCAGTAAGCAACTCCAAGAATATAATATCCCGGTGATGACTTTCATGTAGCTGATTCAATACATATATCGGTTGTGGATGAATATACAATCATTCAACGGCGATAGAAGAATGATGATAGCCACGACCCGTCAAATAGAATATGAGCAAATGCCTGATGCAACCAATGGCTTCAGTCATGAATACGCACGGCAATACAAATTGCCCAGAGTACACATAGCGTCCAAGAGACAAACTTAAGATTATTGCCGCTAATCTTTCCATTCAAATAGTAACAACTTCTTTTACACACGAATGACAGCATACACTCAGTAATTATATTCAATCCTCCATAGATCAATTCAATGCTCAACACAGCTATTCTCGATATAATGATGGAGCCAGTGTATGCTGAAGTGGTCTCGATAATAACACATGGCGACTTCTAAATATGGAAACGGCTTCTTGAATAATTCGGCCTTTAGAGAAAGCTGCTCCCGACAACTTAAGGTATCGAGTCCTTTTATTAATTAATAACTTGGCCGCTTAAAGAAAGACTTTTGCCACATCACCAACATCATATGCTTTGTTCATTTTCCACAGCGACTTCAATCTTATCAATTCAAATTAACTGATGATGCCATGATTATCACATACCAGCGTCTCAATTAAATGCTTAGACAACTAGTCATATGCGTCAATCCACTCAATGCATCGGTTCTTTTGAGTTCCCTCCGCGTCCTAAAACGTCTTCTTTAAAGAATGATAGCGATGCAAATCTTGGAAATATCTGGTGACAACTCTAAGAATTGACTACTTAATTTGCAAACAGAGAATTGAATATTCAAGCCCAATAATCTCATTAGGCGCCCAGCATAAGAACTACAGCCCCAAGTTGACCATGCTCAAGTTTCCGTCCAAACACGGTACACATCCTCCTCAATCTGCTCTGCCTAATCTAATCAGGTCATTTCTAAACCCGCTCTGATACCATGTTAGTTTTATGATCAGAAAATTAAATAAGCAGAATTTAACAATTTCACACAAATTGACACAGCATATACCCTGGGAAAACCCTCCAACTTGAGGGAGAAAAACCCAACAACAATATCTCTCTTATATATTGAAATATGAGCAACAATTCTCTTTACAATGAGGCCAATCACAAGGCCAATAATCAGCACAACTCTTGATGCAAACACAAGATGATAAACTCGCACTCCTTGATAATGACCAGCTGCTATAGGTGAAATTCGCACTTGCAGATGGAATAAATTGAATTTGACTTGATGATGGAATGGATGAAATGAACAAGCATATATACAAATCGGTGGAGAGGTCGCACCTCTTCATGAACCAAGGTCGGCCACCAATATGAAATGAAATGGTGCGAATATCAAGGAGGGTCGGCCCAAACAAATAATATTAAATCACCAAGTGAAGCGCCTCTTCACTTAATTAAATGCAATAAATAAATAGCCAAAGGCTATATGAAATTTATTGTTTCATAATCGGGTACTGGAAGTGATGCCCGACGCTGCCAACATCAACAGGGCGCCCCTCTTGGCCAGGGGCGCCTGGATTATCTAGACTTAGACAAAATTTTGATATTTTCAACTTTTCCAATTTGACCTTTTTGCTTCTCATGTCTCTGCCTCTGTTCAATCTTGCAATATCTGGCATTTGACAAATCCTCTAAGCTGGCTGAGATATTCATTGGAAAGCCTGTAGAATTCTGAAAAAAGATGACCATTTCAGCAAACCCTAGAAATTGATTTTGACCTCCCAAAACCCTAGGCACCCCTGGCTAGCTGGGGCGCCCAAGAACACCAGACTTAGAATATTTTTGAAGATTTTTATGATTTTCAATTTGCTCCTTTGATGAAACATCTCTGTTCAATCCAAGATTCTGACCGTTTGACTAATCCAGTGACCTGGCTAATGGATTCATTGCAAAGCCTATAGAAATTTGAGAAGAACCCTCAAAATTGCAAACCCTAAAAACTGGTTTTGAGCACTTGAAATGTTGGGTTCCCCTGGCTAGCTGGAGCGCCTTTATTCTCCAGAGTTAGTTTTTTTCTGAGTTTTCAACCTTTTATATTCCTCTTCATCTTTTACTCTGCGCTCGGCAGTTGTTCGTGCATTGTACGTCGGAAACTAAAAAAGTGGCTAAGGCAAGGAATCCCAGGGGCCCTCCTTGAATTTGTGAGTTTTAGGATCAGATTTAAGCAAATAGAAAATGCAACACATGAACAATAGAACACAGCAAGATACCCTAGGGAAACCCTCCTTCTCGAGGGAGAAAAACCCAGCAACAAATATATCTCTTATATTATAATTGAAAGAGCAGCAATTATGCTTACAACTAGGCCAAGTCACAAGGCCGATTTGATAAAATGTAATACAGCACCTCCTTTATTTGATCTCCTTGAATCAAAAGTTCGATCTGCTGTTAATTCAAACTCTTCTTGTGATGTGCGAACTTGTCTCTTGAATTGAATTAAATGATGAATGGGAGCCACCTTGTATATATACATAATGTGGTGTCTCTTGATGAAAGGTCGGCCTTGTCTACTAACCAAGGTGACTCTTTAATAAGTCGACAATAACAAAATAAAATAATATATATAGCAAGTCGACCTCTTGCTTTTAATGTTAGAAATCATTTATTGTTTCGAATGATATAAGGGAGAAAGAGATCTCCCACCGCTACTTACATCAACACTCCCTCTTAGCTAGGGAGATATCTTTCCAAATATCCATTTCATGGAGTCTCTCAACATGACATCCAGAATGGCTACACCCATTTGAGAAAAATTTCATCACAGAGTCTCTCAACGTGATATCGTCATGGAGTCACTCAACATGACGTCCACCATGGCTACTCCCATGTGTGGAAATAAACATACATACAAGTGCCCATCACGGAGTCACTCAACATGATGTCATGGAGTCTCTCAACATGACATCCACCATAGCTACTCCCATGTGTGGATAAACACAAGTACAAGGGGTTCATCACGGAGTCTCTCAACGTGATGTCGTCATGGAGTCTCTCAACGTGATGTCCACCATGGCTACTCCCAGAGGGTGGAAAGAACCACATCTCTGTCTCAGAGATGGACAAGGGCTTTCACCTCAAATTTCTCCATCTCAGAGAAAAATTCATTAACAAGGGCTTACACCTCAAATTTCTCTGTCTCAGAGAAAAATGCATTAACAAGGGCTTACACCTCAAATTTCTCCGTCTCAAAGAAAAATGCATTAACAAGGACTTACACCTCAAATTTCTCCGTATCAGAGAAAAATGCATTAACAAGGGCTTACACCTCAAATTTCTCTGTCTCAGAGAAAAATGCATTAACAACAGATCTTCATGATGATGTGACTCCCTCTAAAGCTCCAAGTACTTGCATCAACCTCCTAACCTCCTTGTCCAAGGTTGCCTCTATTGGTTTGTCAGACTCCCTTTGAATGTTATTTCCTCTTCGAAGAAACTGATCGCAGTCTGTATAGGTTCTTCCTCTTTAAGTGCCGCCAACTCAGTCCCATGGCTACAAGCTACGACTCTGTGCTTGTTCATTTCTCCAATCGGCATGACTTCCTCACAGGATGCCTCAAGCTCTTCCTCCCTCTTATGCTTCTTGGTCCGTCCTGAAAGCATTTTAGAGAGTTTAATAATAGTTCATAGAACTAAACTATCCCAAAGAGAAATACCAATGCTAGAATCATACATGATTCACTATCCCAATGTTATAGCATGAATTAATAACTACATAAAATTTATGAACATTATTCAAGCATGAAATACTTATCTCTTTATTGATTCTGTTGCAGCCATTTTACTCTTCCTGAAAACCATCATTTTCGCCTAATGATGTACTGCTGAAGATAAAATACTTCTATTGTAAACTAATTAGTGTTATGGAAAATACTTGCAGCAAGAACTCTGTCAGCAATAGTAAATATTCTCTAATTGATATCATGAATCTCTTCAAGTCTCATATACAGCTCTGATCAGAAGTTTGATCTATATTTAATGGCTTGTAGACTGAGTTGATGAACCTTCTTGGACTGCCGCGTCACCTTGAAAGGGAACCCACCACAATAGTTGAATAGTCATCGGTTCATATAAATCATGACAGTGATAGAAGTGTTTCTCCCATCCTAGCCCGATGGCCACCCAAAATTCACACGATTTCCTATATGCTACGATATTGTTTTGAACAGTGATAACTACTAAAAGGATGATAACAGCTAGTGACTCCAGATTTTACCTTTCCACCACTACACCTTTATCGTCCATCACAAAGCTTGCAATATTATTTTTTTAAATGCTCTAAGGCTTAGATTACGTATTACACTACAAATCTTGGACGGCTCCTTCAAGGGAAAAAGTCACGATTTCCTTTGAATTATTGAGGCGGAAAAAACATAATCAATCACTCCCAAGAGATACGATTCTCCCACACTAAGATATAGAGTAATGACGCTCTTTAAAGTGTCTTGGAGTATAATACTCTCCAATTAAATTATCGGTTCCATCTATAAAATGAACAGCTCCCGATATGCTCCTAAAATGTCCTCAATGCTTCATGAGATAATATTGTCTACAGTCACATTTCAGAAACAGAGTCTCGACTTCCTGTGATTTCTGAAGAGATATTTGATAGCCCAAACTACTAACAAGTATTGTCTCGGTGGTTGACTCAAGTTTTTCCTTCATACGGCAGTGTCACTCCTCCATTTGCGAAACTCAATGCTCAGATAATCTCTTGATAGATGTCTCTCCACCGGTAACCTCTTTCGTGAATGTCTTATGCTTAAGACTATTCACGCTACTATAGGTAGACGTCTAATGTCAGGTCTCCTGCTTGAGTTCACGGCTCCTTAAACTCTTCAATATCCTTACATATTCGATGCTTCTTCTAATATTAATGCCCAATATATTCCAAGTGATTATGAAGATGCCGTTAGTGGTTCCTATGATATGCTTCGGAAGACCAATGCCCGTGCACAATAATTCTTATGATTTTCCCTTTGAAATATCACAGAGAGTCACTCGGGCCACAAAGAGATAAATCACTCAGCTAGGAGCCGCTCTTCACCAGTATGCAGCGATCAATCAAGCCAGGGTTACCGACTCGAATATCTCCAATTCTTAAGCAAATCTGATCTGTTCTTTTCTTAAATCCGCTCTGATACCATGTTGTTTTAGGATCAGATTTAAGCAAATAGAAAATGCAACACATGAACAATAGAACACAGCAAGATACCCTAGGAAAACCCTCCTCGAGGGAGAAAAACCCAGCAACAAATATATCTCTTATATTATAATTGAAAGAGCAGCAATTTTGCATACAACTAGGCCAAGTCACAAGGCCGATTTGATAAAATGTAATACAACACCTCTCCTCGATGCGAATGAGCCAAGATAATATAATGCCTTCTTTATTTGATCTTCTTGAATCAAAAGTCCAATCTACTGTTAATTCAAACTCTTCTTGTGATGTGCGAACTTGTCTCTTGAATTGAATTAAATGATGAATGGGAGCCACCTTGTATATATACATAATGTGGTGTCTCTTGATGAAAGGTCGGCCTTGTCTACTAACCAAGGCGACTCTTTAATAAGTCGGCCATAACAAAATAAAATAATATATATAGCAAGTCGACCCCTTGCTTTTAATGTTAGAAATCATTTATTGTTTTGAATGATATAAGGGAGAAAGAGATCTCTCGCCACTACTTACATCAACAGAATTAAGGCACCTGGACTCTCCAGACTTAGCTTTATTTTCACAATTTTCAAGATTTTCAAATTCCCCTTCTTCGTTGACCGTTTCTCGAGCATCTTTTGCCATTTCTTGTCATCTGTGCAGCATTGAGACCTTGATTCTGACACTTGGCAGTTGACCATCCTCCATTGATGACCTTGAAGCTCCTGTTTTAGCTTAGGAAAAAGTAGAATAGAGCCATCAAAGAAAAATTGATCTTTTGACGATTCTAACTGGACCAACCTGATCAAGAAGTATTTTCAACCAATCAAAATCAGTTTGAGCCCTGGAAACATAAATTCTATTTTTAGAAACTTTCTATTTTTAAAAAATTTTGCCAATATCCATTTGAGAAGAAACCCAAAAACCTCATCAAAAGTCTACTTTTAGAAACTTTCTAAAAATAAAAATTTTCCTCAAAGTAGGGCCGAAAAACTGAGATCTGGGTTTTGTAGACAATTTCATTCTGAAGAGACCAAGATTGTCAGATTTCGAAAAATCTAAGTTTTTAACCAACATGCGTGACGTGCAAATTTCTATTTTTTTATTTTTTCGACAATTTCTACAAGACTTTGACCATTTTTACAAAATGCCTTAATGAAGCAAAAAATTTAATTTTGGGTACAACATGCACTATGTTGTGTATCTTGAGGAATGGCAAGGTATAGGTAAAATCTTGCTTGGTCAAAGAAAGTACCCAATAGAGATTCTAAAGAGATTTTTGATGAAGGATTATAAGTCCGTAGCTACTTGAAACTCCAATGGTCCTAAATCTGAATTTGACTATAAATTCAAATATTAAATTTGGTAGTCCTTCAATGTACAAGCAATTGATAGGTTCCCTCAAGTATTTGGTGAATACTTGACTTCATATTTTCTTTGCAAATAATACACTTAATTAATTCATGTTTGATCCAAGGTAAATTCAATGGACTACTGCAAAGCATATGCTTTGATATTTGAGGGGTGTAATTTATAATGGGTTAAGGCATATTGGAGATGGAGAGTTCATGTTGCATGGTTTTGTGGATTCGGAATAGGTAGGTGATGATTGTGCTAGGAAGAGCACTTTAGGGTTTTGTTTCAGCTTGGGATCAAGTATAATATACTATTTCAGCAAGAAGCAAATAGCAGTGGCATTGAGTTCAGCAGAGGCAAAGTACATGGCAGTTTTTACTGCTAGTTGTGAGGCTATCTAGCTTTACAAGTTGGTAGCAAAAGTTACTAATCAAATGTTGGAGACAACAATTGTGTATTGCGACAATCAAAGTTGCATCACACTCTCTAAGAATTTAGTGTTTCATGATTACTACAAGTATATAGACATTCAACACAATTTCCACAAAGACTGAGTTTAGAAGAGAGTAGTGGTTCTTAAGTATGTTCTCTTAGATTTGTAGGTTGCAGATATTTTACAAAGCCTCTGGCAAAAGGGAATTTTGAGATACTAAGGGCAAGACTAGATTTGATGTAGAACATTTTCCTTGCAAAGAGAGAGTGTTAATTTTTCTGTAGTTGTTGCTTAGCAACTGTTCTCCTTCAATAGCGCACACTCTCAAAATACAGTGCAGCAATCACTTTTTAGTTTTTGTTTTAGCTCTTCCTATCTTTAGCTGGATGCAAATCTCTTCTAATTTTTGTAAAAGCATGTCACTTATTTTCTTGTATTTAGATTGATCTAAATTCATGAGAGAAGCTTGTAGATCTTATTTTGAACAAGACACTTTTCTGCTTTGTTTTCCACTCAAGATGGGGATATTCATTTTAGGGCCCTAGGAGTTCTCTTGTTCTATGAGACTTAGGAAACCACTCAAATAAGAGAGATAGAAAGACCAAACAAAGAGTGCATGGTAAGGAGTGTTGAACTAGTGCAATGTCATTCATTCACTTAAGAGATTAATGCAGCCTGAGAGTCTCAATTTTGTGAGTATTTGTTGTGGCTATTTTCAATAGTATATGTTTGTAGATTAAATACCCAGATCTGCTGTTTTAATTGAGTTTTATTTTAAGCTTCTTTGCAATTAGGTTTAAAATTTTGTCGGAGAATCACTTACATGGTCTGAAAATAACAATTGAAAGAAGAGAAGTTGAAATGTTACAAGAATTGATATGTTCATGATTTGTTCTAATACCCATTTGGTTTACTGGCAGATGGGTGGCTAGACAAAAGGAGTTTCTGTGTGGATGGCTCTGTGTGTTGACAAATAATTGACATAAATTCATGTGCCATTGGCAATGCTGGAATTCTTTGTGGCTCATCATGGAAGTTTTTTTTTGGCCTGTTGTTGGCTCTCGATTATTGGTGAGAGACAACAGCCTTATTTGAGTTCTAATAATAGTTCAAACTAAGTTAGAGGAGACCATTAGGAGTCTAGGATTTGATCACAGTATCTTATCAAACCATGAAATGGTAGTAATGAAAAGAGTTTGAAATAACAATGGTTCACATTATATATCTCCATTTACACAGCATTGACACAGTTAACTAAAAGTATAAATTAAATCAATTTGGCTTAAAATGGGAAACCAAGCAACTACAAAATGCTTTCAAACAGTATAGGAAAATAAATTATCATCATTACTTCATGTCAAATAAATTGCATAGAAAGAGAACAAACATACATATAAATACAGAATTCATTCAATTTTGCCAATTTCTTTCAAACTCTTAATGTGTGCCCTAATTTACTGATGAACCCAATCCCATGTTCATCTATGCTCTGAAATAAATTGACTGTGGAGAGAAAATTTGAAAAAAATGAGGTGTAAATGAAAAATCTAGGCA
>VDFB02120824.1:0-18668 GCA_007258455.2 Sequoia sempervirens | reverse complement strand
CCATATTTGTATGAATATAGATCCACACATCCTCTAAATGCATTATGCCATATGAAACCCTAAAGGATGCACCTTTAGGGTTAGTCTCCATAAATTTAATTGAGAGCTTCTTGAATTTAGGTCTTGGTCACTCAAGCACATCAATTACTTGAGGAGTAAAATTTTTGAACTTTCATAGAACTAGGGTTTGGAAGAAATTGATAAATACCTTGTGAATCTTTGTTAGTAAGATTTCAATAAATGCTTCAAATCATCTTTGCTCTACTCTCTAATTCAATTTATGAATGAATTTAACATATGCAAAATGACTTATAAACCCTTTTCAAGTGACCTAATATGCATTAATTGTAACAGATAAAGTTAGGTCGAAAAATCTTGCAAACCCACACTGTGTTGTCACAAGAACCTTCAATCATTCCACAAATTTTTGGAACAAGATATTTCACACTAGATATGCCACAATAGACCAAGCACAACAACTTACACATGTACCAATATGTTGAAGACATCAACATCTCACCTTTGATAGGGGGTTGGAAATTTTTTGCTAAAACTCCCCTTGAGTCAAAGCTCTTTATCTAGTTTCTAGAGGAAACATCTACACCAGGAGTTGGCATAGACTCATTCTTCGCCTAATTCTCTTCCCTTTTCTTCTAGATCTTGTTCATTTCCTTTTTCATCTCAATCATATCAATCTTCTTCTGTGAAGTAGAAGGTTTAACATTCTTTCTTCTACAAAACTTATCTATGTGTCTTGGCTTACCGCATTTGTGACATATGACACCTTTTTGCTAAACAAACTTATTTTTTTCCATTTTAGATTTGTATTCAAAATCCTTATACCCAAATCCATTACATGTATAATAGTAACCATTGAATGATTCAAACATCATACCATTATTGTATCCATTCATCATCCCACTTCTACATTCAGTAGCCTTATGACCAAATCTATTGCATGTAAAGAACTGACCAGAAAATGATTGAACATTTTGATTCATTATGCTTATACATTCTACATCTCTATGTCTAAACTTATTTCAAGAGTAATAGTAACCATTAAAATACATATCACCTTTGTGCATCTAGTTGTTTGATTAAAGAGGTCTTTAAAATATTTCTTCAGGTTTTGAACTTGTTTGACATTGCTCTTCTTATCTCTAGTATTTCTTTGTTCATTGTTCTTCTTTTCTGCATAGTTGGGAGTTTTATTTTCTTTTTAAATTTCTCCTCTTTCAAACCCTAGTCCTTCTTTGTACTTTGAATATTTTTTACTAGCATGTATATCATTAAGCAAGGTGGAGTCTTTCTTGAATATTTTCTTTCTCCAAATCTTTCTTTCTTCTTCAAGATTTGAACATTTTGTAGATTTCTTTCAATTTGGCATTTAGGAAGTCTTCAACTCTTTTTCCTTCTTCAACTTGCACTTTAAGATTAGCAATTGTTTCATTTGATTGTTTGAGCTGCTCACTTTTTTCCTCAAGTCTCTCTTTAACTTTCTTGATTTGATCCCTCAACTTCTTGATTCACTCATCTGCTTGCTTAATATCTTCTTTCATATCTCTATTATCACATTTTGCTTTATCAAGATCATCAAGGGCTGATTTGAGTCCTCCTTCCATATCAACTTCATAGTCTTCTTCAGTAAACCCTTCAAGGATAATATCTTTTGAAGGAATAGGATACTTCCTTGTAGCAATGTGTTCAACCTCTAAGATCTACCTTAGTGATCAATCCAATAGAAGGAACTAGGCTCTGATACCAATTGTTGAACAATCAAAATACTGAGAGGGGGGTGAATCAATAGCCACTAAAATTCACTAACATCATTAACATAAATATATATTCAAAGAATTACATTAAACTTGTAGTAATAGAAAGGAACAACTAAAGCATGCATCAATGAACACAAGAACACTAGATTTAAATAGAAAACCCTTAAAAGGGAAAAACCATAGTGAGGATTAGCTCACAATATATTATAACCAATTACAATGGATTTATAAAATGATGGACTCACTATCTAGAAAGAATGGCTCAGTGCCAAGGGCTCACTTCCTAGAATAGAAAAAGATAGAAGAAACAATGGCTCATTGTCAAAGATGAACTACTAACAATGCATCTACAACGTGCTAAAATTATAGTTCTAATTAAGCATAGAAAACTAACTTAACACACTTTAGACTTCACCACTATCACCCTTTGCACTTCACTCTACGTCATATCTTGCAAACAAACTCTTGAAAAAAATCAATTCTTCCTTTGCATAATGAATTAACCTTGTATATATACATATATCTACTGTAAACACCCAAATCATCAATTAAGTCAGCCCAATTAGATGAAACGTGAAACCTCATAACTTATCAGCACAAAAATCCAACAAAAATTATTTTCCAAATAAACCAAAACATGTACAACATGAAAATAGGTTGGCATGACTTATAATCACTCCCATAAATCCACTCCATACATAACTTAACACTTCCTGATCCCAAAACCCTTAGGTCGGCAACACATAACAAAACTAGTGAAGCCAAAATTGAATGAACCAACTGTTCATTCACAAATCAACACAAGAACCACCAAACCACTTGCCACTTGGAGTAAATACACCTCTGACACCTTCCAACACTTCCTCAAAACCACATAGAATAATATTAATTTGTGGTGGAATGCAGAGCATTCCAATCACACACTCTGTACCAGTCACTCTATCATTACTAAGCCTGATACTTTGTCACTAATGTCTTTGGTTATGGAAGAAATACAACCTTGAAACCTTGGATATAAACACCTTCAACACATGCCATCAACACCTCAAAACGACATGACAAGATTCTACATAGTAGAGCAATGCAAACCACAAAATTGTTCCTTAGATCACTAAACATGCACACTAGGACCTAGTCAATTCTCCAAAACACTTGGTCTTCTCCAGACCAACACTTCTAGATTTCTACAATGGGTTTCCATCAATGACAACACCATATACCAACATGCTCATGTTGCCAACAAATTCTTGAGTCAGTAGCACTTTATAAAAGAATTCTTGTGCTTTTGGATTTTATCCACCCCCATTTTAACCATTTTTTCTTTTTGGTTTTTACAAGTTCCTAGTTTTTTTTTGTCCACTAACAATTTTTCTTATCATTTTCATATTTTCACTCTTATTTTTAAATTCTTGTCACTTTTTTTTGAAGGATTTTACAAAAATATTATTGTTATTTGTAGGATTTTTGGTTCAATTCCTCTATTAGCTAAATTAACACCTTTTTCATTAGTCACTAGAGTTCCAAAGTGATGCATCCACTTGAAAAAACTCACAATCTTTTCATTATTTTAGGGATTTTTCCTCTTATCTTTTTTGGTTTCTCTAATTTTCCTAACATGTTTCCATCATTTTCCTTTCATTATTGCTTCTATTTTTTTTCTATTTTTTTTCCTTTTCATAAATTTTTATTGACATTGGTCTTGAAGTCTACAAAATCCTCTAAATAAACACTTTAATAGTTTGGTACCTCCATAATTCAATGCCTACAAAGTTTGTCATTAATTTTGGTAAATTTAAGTAACTCATTAAACTATAATAATTCAATATTTTTATTTTAAATCGTCACCTACACTAATCATTGCCTATATTTTAATTTGGTTTTTGAGCCCTATTAACTATAATTTCATCCTTTTATCTTGATTTTTGAAGCTAATAGCTTTTGTAACTTGCTAGACACTAACAAATTTGTGTAGGAAATAATGCTAACCAAGTACCTTCCTAGAAACTACTTGTGGCTTTGTAGGATGTGTAGAAGACCATATTTATAGACCCTTTTATTTTTTGTGTGTTTTGTTTATTGTTTTTTTAATCATATTTAAATTTGGGTATTAAAACTAACTACACATTTGGATTTGGTTTCTAAAATTTACACATATTTTAGTATTAAAGTAGCACTTGTGTATTGTTGGAGTAAATAGGTGTTTTACCTATCTAGGCCATTTTTACATATTAAGTCCACTTACGTCCTAGGAGGGAATCTTTCTAGTTAGTGTTAGTTGTCACTAGATCTTATCTTATATTTTTGTATTTAATGCTTGTGTCCTAAGTCATTTAATATTTTTTGAGGTAGTTGTCTCATTGTACATGATCAAGACACATGTTAAGATCTTGTCTAATCCTATCTAACAACTTGCCTTTATAATCAAGGCATCATATGTACATCAAATAATTCAATTTGGAATATTGCATTTATAATCATAACATGATATTTCTACTATTTATCTCTTGTGGAAGTTAATTTTGTCTTGCAAGGTGATCTTGGGGTGTTGAGGAGATCACCATAAACTCCTACATGGTATCAGAGCTTCAGTGCTATAAACTTGTTCCCATATTTGAGGGACCAATATTGGCATGAAGATTTTGGTGGGTGTGAGAAGAGGCTTCAAGGACCTCACCATTAAATCTATGGCATTAGATAAAGTCAGGGTTTCTTTTTGTTTCATCAAATTTTATCATATTTTATCTAATTTACAAGGGTTTCAAGTTGGGCAAGGGTTACCAGATCCAAGAGGTAGCTAAATTTTTAGAGCAATTTGGGTCAAAATCACCCATGTCATTGTATTTGAAAGGCCCAAAAACCCCATGATCGACTGTCAAATTGTAAAAAATATGAGCACTTCACTCAAGGCTTGAGGAAAAACATTTCCCTCTTTAGTTCGTACAGGTGTATGACTGCATCATAATTGTAGTCAGTATAAATCATTTTCATAGGTGAAATAAAATTTTCTTTTCGATTAGGAATATATATATATATATATATATATATTTTAAAAATAAATATTTCAATTTTTTATTTAAAATAAAAATATATATATATTTTTAATTTTGTGGAGTACATACTATAGTCCATAGGATATACCCTATCCTATCTTAAGGGTATAAAGACCTTGCACTAGGCACCAAGTGGTGCAAGAAAAGGCCCCACCACTAAACACCTATAGGAACCCCTCTCATACCATCCAAAAATATCCAGTTAATAAAACTGATGTCAACATTTATTAAAATCAATGAACAAAGCATATTCCAACCACAACCTCAAAGATTTTGATGTTAGTAAAGGAAGATTCTAGTATATTCCATCAAACAACATATATCAATAGTCATGGGAATATTCCACTTGTGATGGCCAAGTGGACATCAAAATTAATCCCATCAACGGCTAACATTAGCACTATGACAGTATCCATCAAATAATTTTTCCCCCCTCTCTATTGATAGATTTGATTTTGTACTCTAACTTTGGAGGCCCATAACTTGGACATCAAAACTCCTTTTTCCAAGATTTTTTTTCTGATTTGAGGTAGAATTATGTTCTCTTCTGAGTGGTATAATTGGTTTTTGATTTTGGGGTCTAGTTTTTCTAAAAATTGTAGATTCCCACAGGTGTTGTAGAGTCATTCTCATGTTGGGAACTTTTGGGGATTTTTTCTTGCTCCTATAATAACATTTTTGGGTTTTTTTTAAAGTTTACAAATTTCATGTACTTTCTAGTGGTATAATCACATTGATCTCATCTTTTGTAAAAAAAATTACTTTGATCTTTGTGGCCAGATTTAGCATATGTATGCACTAATATCAAGTCCACTTCCTTGTTTTTTGGTATCACTTTTAATAAAATTAATTATAAAGTGCCAAAAATCATATATCATTGGGGGTATATTGATTGAGTAATTTGGGGGGGGGGGGGTAATCTTGCAATGGTTGGTTGCTTTCTTTTTCTTTTTGTGTGTTCTTGCAATGGGGGAATCTCAAATTGAACTCCTAACTCCATACAACTATGCTTCATGAATTAATATGTAATGATCTCATGGGGAAGAGTCTTATAAGCTATCTAAAAGAAACTATCTCTCAACCTACTGATTATAAGTAATTAACACAATGGGAGATTGCTCATGAGAAAACACTTGGATGCATATGTTCGTTAGTCTCATTTGATTTACAATTTCATGTTGAATCATGCAAAACACCTAGAGATTATTGAGAGACTCTTGAGAATTATATGATAAAATTGATAATAATAGGGATATTAGGGTTAGTGCAGGATCACGGGGGTCCAAACTAGGCCCTTAAATGGCAATAAAAATTTAGAAAAACAAAGTTAGGAAACTTGACATAAAAATTTGAATAGGTTATTAACATAATTTGAAAAATATGTAAGAAAATAATTTGTAGAAAATTGAATGTAGTTTCTAAGATACTAGTCCTTTTTTAGAAAAAAGTAAATCTATTTGGTGAAATTTTGAAATTTCAATGCAGTACTAAATTTTCGGGAAAAAAATAAAAAGCAGTTGTATGTTTGACCAACCTAAGTACAAGAAAAAAATAATATATTTCTTTGAAACTTTCAATATAAGTAGAGGAAACATGACCAAATGTGCCGCAATTTTTTATAATTTTTTTGCAAGTGAATAATTTTTTATTAGAAATTTTAAAAAATATTAAAACTTGTTTGTCTAGAAATTTTTAAAAATACTAAAACTTGTTTGTCTGACCATAACTTGGTCAAAAATTTATGAAATTTAATTTTTCCTTTTTTTTATCCTATATTATGGGAAGCATTGAATGTGCCACATCTTTTAGATTCAAAAAATGTGAAATCATTTGAGAACTATAGATGTTTTTCAATCAGCCTATCAATTAGGACTTTAGTCAGAATGCATGTAGAAAATCAATAACAATTATCTATTTAATTCCAAGTAAGGAATAGCTTATATTAGTGGAAAGTTGACAATTTTATCAATAAACCCTTTTTGTTTCATCAAATTTGGATAACGTCAACCACTTTTTGGTCATATTGCCACTTTTTGGACCCCCATGATCCTGCACTCACCATTAGATTGATAATGACTTAATGAATCTTCATCCTATTTTTTTTTAACCACATCCAAAAGTATATCCGCAAGATCAAACAATTGATGAGTTGAAGCATCTTCTTAAGAAGGCTCAAATCAATTATTCTTCATCATAAAAGGTTTCATCATTTTCTTCTTCATCAAATTCTGATAAATTCAAGGGGCAAGCACTTGTTTCAGTTGCAAATTCTAAGTTAGAGAGGTGGTTAGAGAATATGTTTACTTCATTTGAGACTTGTTCATCCCAACACACCCTGATGGCTAATGAAACATATATGTGTATTTGTGGGAAGGGATCCATTGACATGGATGATATATTATTTAATTATTTTCTTTTTGTGCCTTCATTTTCAACCAATATCCTTTCTATCTATTAGTCACACATGGTAGAGCAGGAAAGAGTGTTGAGTTGACACCATATTTTCTCATAATCCAAGATTTACATAGCAAAGATATATTTGCAGTTGGGGAGGTAATCACCAATATCGTATCTACACCTCACATTTTTCTCCTAATGATTGGTAGATGTTCACATTGAATCATCTTGCGTGGAAACTTTTGAGGAGATTCAATATGGTCATTTGAATCTTGGAATACTTTCATCTTCTGAGGTTCAGGTGACATGTGTTGATATTCCACCTCCTTCATCTACTATTGTACCTGAGGATGCTTGTGATTCCATAGTTTTGTCTACTTGTGATTGAATGTAGTAGGCCATTCATCATCTTCCAAAGATGACTACATGGGATGAATACTTGACACAAATTGTTGGTTTAATTTGTGATTCATGTAAATCATATTTGGGAGACATCATTGTTTGCATTCATCTTCTCTTTGATGAAAGATAATCCTTCTTCAATTGTTGTGAGGGAACAATTTGAATCTCTTTTTCATTCTTTACATGATAATACTTTGCAGTTTTACATGAGTGTGTATTCTCTTGGACAACATTTGGAGGAGGCTTCTTTTTCTTTAGAAGAGGTATATTTGTCTTTGGATTGTGTTCTACAATCATTTATAGGAGATTTTAGATTATCTTCTTCGACAATGTGACCTAGAATGCTTGTTTGAAGGACATATTTTAGCATCAACATGGAGAAACTTAATCATTCTTCAAATACCTCACACATAATATTTCTTCTCTCATCTTCCTTTTAGGAATGGGAAGACATCTTGCATACCATCTTGGTCTTGTTTCTTCCCAAGTGGAGGAATGTTGTTTGATGCTCTTGGATCATCTTCAACATTAATTGTCAATAATCTACCATCTTTGTAGGAGACACAACATTGATTGAGGTTTGCATTATATCTCCTCTCTTAAGGGGGGTAATTTTCCTCATATGGGGTTTTTTCCTTCTCATTTATCATTGAGAGCATTTTATTTTCATCTCTTTTGGGGAGGAGTTTTTTTCCCATTGGTTTTTATCCTTTTCTCCATTTTTAAGAGATTGCATTTGCATATGTACATAGGTACCTAACATGGGTAAATTTCAAAATCATCATTGTAACTTCAAATGTGTTGAAATACGTCAAATGCATCACTGTAAGTTCTAAAACCTACAAAATAGAGAGATCAAATGCATTGAATTGGCTTCAAAAGTGTCATTGTGTGCTAGAAAATCATCATCATACTATTGAAAGCATCGATTTGTGTGTCAAATGAGTCAAACTAAAGTCAAAAGCATCATTTTGGGTTCAAATGTATCATTGTAACCTATAACCTAAAAATCTCCAGAAACTCAATTGAATGTTAAATCAAGGACATGGGTCCCACCACACATGTCATAATGTGAACAATAATATCTCAAAACAATTAAAGAATTAAATGAAAATAATAAATCAAATCAATAAACCTTAATCCAATGATCGAATAAACATATTACCAATGAAGCATGTGCACAATTCAAATGAAAGTAATCAAAAGAACGTAAATAAAATCAAACTAATCTAATCTAATTTACCTCACTTGAAAAACACCTAGACTTGTAGTCCATTGTAAAGTATAATAATTATTCCTTTTAAGTATGTATGTGGATTGCTTGAATCAACTTAGCATAACCTTTTTGTGCAAAATAAAGATGTAAAATGAGTAGAGTTTAGCTGTTGAATCAAGGAGAGAATAAATGATCAAAGGATGTTTGATTTATAGGTTTTTAGGATATTGGATCAACGGTGTGAGATATAAAATCAAATTTATGGACGAGGATTGATGAGAGATTAGGATTGAAAGGAAGTTGGGTGAGCAAAAAAAAATTCCTACACTAATCTAATCAAGAGAGAGTTACAAAAATCTCATTTTTAACACCTTTAATAGTTGCAACTAGAGAAACACATAAAGATTAATGGAAATAGAATAGCAACAATGCACAAAAATAGTGACACCAAATATATCGTGGGGAAAACCCTTTCGAGTAAAAAACCCCACCCTCCAAAAGCATAGTACTTCTCTATTATATCAAATAGTGATTACAATGTTTCTCCAAGTACAAAGCTTCTACAAAAGTGCTTCAACACGAACAGTTGTTCTAGAGTGATATCAACAACACTTCATTACCTGCAAAACAAACTATGCATTCTACAACTCAAGACACTCAATAAATAGAGTGATACAAGCTTCAAGAAGCATCTAGAACATGAGGGATGTGCAAATCCAAAAGGTACAATATTCAACACCTTAGACATGCATTTGGACACATGTACAACAATCCCTTACACCCTTACACTTGTCAAACATGCATATAATCTTCTTCCAAGCTTGGAAACCTATAATATGCTAAAAATAGACTATGAAAGATGCCTTACACATCTTACAACTATCATAGAATCTATCATAGCTGAGAGAACTTACAGCTGTAAGAGAATCTATCATAATTGGCTAAAAATAGTTGATTCTCTTACATCCTGTCATAACCCAACTTGGACGCCAAGTTTCATCCATACATTCAAAGATGTCTTATGATGTGTCATAAAATTTCATATGTCATATATTCCAAAGTGGTACACCTATGTCCACTTGGGATGATGATGAGTCATCCAGTCACCACCAACGGGGATGCCACCCAGTCGGTGGGTCCTAGTTAATGACATGGAACCATAAGCAATTAAATAATATAAATAAATACATTAAATTACAAAAATTAAATCAATGTTAGGACTCTAAGGTTGAGTGACCTTATTCCCAACATTCTCCCACTTGCCAAAGACCTACCAAGAGTCATACGAAATCATCTGCTCAGGGCCCCAAGGCCCATGGAATCAAAACACCATCTGAATTTCTTCGTGCTCACTGGTTTTGTCAATGCATCTACAACATTCATCAAAGTTTCAACCTTCTCCAGGTTCACCTTTCCATCTTCTACCATATCACAAACAAATTGATACTCTACATCAATGTGCTTTGTTTTGGCATGGAAGGTAGGATTCTTTGCTAGACAAATTGCACTATGGTTGTCACAAAAAATAGTAATATATCTTGCATCTAAACCAATATTATAACACAATCTCTTAATCCAAATGGCTTCCTTACACACATGAGTGGCTTCCATATACTCTTACTTTGTTGTGGAAAATGCGACTACAACTTGTCGCTTACTCATCCAACTGATAGCACCACCAAACATCATAAACAAATAACCACTCGTGGATCTTTTGTTGTTAATGTCACCTACCCAATCTATATCCACATATCCTCAAATGCTCATAGAATGCTGAGGTCTAGTAGGATAACCATGAAAACACAAGGAATACTCAGAAGTACCCCGTAAGTATCAGAACACTCTCTTAATAGCATTCCAATGCACTTGTCCAGGATTAGCCATGAAAAGACTAAGGACTCCCACTACTTGGGAAATGTCTGGTCTTGTACACACCATCGCATACATTAGATTTCCAACTACACTTGCATATGGTACTTTGGTCATGTCCTCCATCTCAGTAGGAGACTTTGGAAATTCATTCACAAAAATATTTGTCCCTTGCATCATAGGAACAACTAACTATCTACAATCTACCATGTTGAATCTCTCCAACACTGAGTTCACATAATTTCTCTAGCTTAACCAAATATTTTTGTTAGCTCTATCTCTCATTATTTCCATTCCCAAAATGTACCTAGCTACACCTAGATCTTTCATCTCAAACTATGCTGACAACTGAAACTTCAAATCTGAAATCATACTTTTACCATTCCCAATAAAAAACATATCATCTACGTATAGAAAAATAATGAGAATGCAACCATTATCAATTTTAAAGTATACACTATGGTCATATTTAGATCTCTGAATTCCCAATGACAACACATAGGTATCAAACTTCTGATACCACATTTTAGGAGATTGTTTCAAACCATAAAGAGGCTTCTTCAGTTTGCAAACCAAATTTTCTTTACCTTTCTCAATGAAATGCTCTAGCTATGACATGTAAATCTCTTCCTCCAAATCACCATGATGGAATGTTGTCTTCACATCCATTTGTTCCACTTCTAAGTCATATGTTGCTACAAGTGATAATATAAGCCAGATAGATGTTAGCTTCACTACAAGAGAGAATATCTCCCCATAATCAATTCCCTCTACCTGGGAATACCCCTTAGCGACCAACCGTGCCTTATACTTTTCAATACTACCATTAGGACCACACTTTTTCTTAAAAAACAATTTACAACCAACAGGTTTATGTTCAATAGGAAAAGGTACCAAATCCCAAGTCTTGTTTTTCTTTAATGAAGCCATCTCTTCATCCATGGCTTGCATCCAAGAATCCGAATCATTCATACCCAAAGCCTCTCTAACAGTCCTAGGCTCATCAATATTAGTAATCAAGGAAAATATGCAACTAGAATCCAACAATGAATATCCAAACCTTTTTGGCTGTTGCCTAACTTGTGTAGACCTCCTCAAAGGTTGAGATTGAGGTTCTTCTTCTTCTTCAGAACTCTCAAAGCTACTTGAGCTCTCCTCATCATCAGGTCCAACGGGAGTGCTTGGTTCTTCTTTCTTCAGAGTAGGTGGAATTTGAGCCACCTCAGTATTTTGTTTCTCCTCTTTCTTTGGTTGTAGCTCAACAGAGGAAGGTTTCATCTCTTTGAAGATCACACTTCTACTGTAGAGAACCGTCTATGCTTATGTATCCAAAAGCTTGTACCCTTTCACACTGACACCATAGCTGATAAATATACACTTAACAACCTTGTTCTCCAACTTAGACCTCTTCTCAATCAAAAACATGAGCATAATCTTCACAACCAAATACTCTGAGATGTCTCATCAAAGGATTTTTAATAGACCACACCTCCATGGGTGTCTTTCCAAGAAGTGCTGATGTAGGAGAACTATTGATCAAAATGCAGTGGCTACCACTTCAACCCAAAATTTCTGATCAAGTCTAGCACCACTCAACATAATCCTATCCCTCTCTATCATTGTTTTTTTCATCCTCTCCACAACTCCATTTTGTTGTGGGGTGTAGTGAGTTGTCTTATGTCTCTCAATCTCGTGCTCTTTATAGAACTTGTCAAATTCTATGGAACAAAACTCATGATCATTATCATTCCTCAAACACTTAATATTTTTGCTAGTCTAATTTTCTACCAAGGCCTTTAACTCCTTAAATCGACTAAAGACTTCTACTTTACTTATGAGGAACTAAACAAATGTCCTTCTACTATAGTCATCCATGAAAGAAAGAAAATATATAGATTTTGATAAGGAACATTTATAGGACCAAAAACATTTGAATGTACATAATCCAAGACCCCAGAAGACTTATGAGAACAAGAGTAGAAAGAAACATGGTGTTGTTTTCTATATACACAATGTTCGCAAAAGTCAAACTTGAGATTACAATCATCAATCCCTTCAATAAGGCTCTTATTTTTTAGGGTTCTAAGACCCTTCTCACCAATGTGACCAAGTTGTTGGTGCCATAACATTGTCTTCTTTGCAGGAAGCTTCATTTCCATAGAATGAGAACCCTCAAGTACCCAAAATGCATGACCATCAAATGTAGCTACAACACACTTCTTATTTGCACAATCAGATGGCGAGGATGAAGAATCCAAAGGTTTCTTCTTCGGTACATCAGAAGAACTATTTCACTGTATAGTGCATGCATCTAGCTGAAATAGAGTTTCAATATGAACCCCCTTAGCTAAAACCATAGCTCCTCTAGTCATCTTGCATCCTCTATTATAGAAAACAACTTACACTCCCAAATCATTCAGTTTACTTACAGAAAGTAGGTTTCATGCCAAACCCAGGATATGCAAGATACCATTAATCCCCTTCACTTTTCCATTAGGAAATCTGATTTTGACTCTTCCACATCCAACAATCTTTAGGTGAGAGTCATCACCCAAGTACACCTCTCCACCATCAAACTCCTCATACTTCAAGAACCAATCTTTGTGAGAAGTCATATGAAAAGATGCACCCGAATCTATCAACCACACATCATTTGATGCATGGGTTGCCAAGGCTGCAATAAATAATTCATCATCTTGGGATGATTTCTCAGATTCAAAATCAAAGAAAGAATTGCTTTTCTTCTTCTCCTCCTTCTTGCAATCTTTACGAATGTGACTAGTTTCACCATAGTTCCAAAAAATTTCCTTGGACTTCTTACCAGGAGACTTTGACTTAGAATTCTTGTCTTTCTTTTTGCTTCTCTCTTTTGGTTTGCCATGGACTGTAAGGGCCTCCTTGGCCATCTCAGAAGACTTCATCTCCTCAGATAGTAATGAGGCAACAACCTCATACATCTTGAAGGTGGAAGTAGTGCTTCCAATAGCCATTACCAATTGATCCCAAGAGTTCGGCAACAAACACAAAAGGAGCATGCAATGGTCTTGTTCATATATTTTGTCTCCAACGAAACCTAGTTGTGCAACCAACATGTTAAAAGAGTTTAGGTGATCTACAACGGATCCTCCATCTTCCATTTTTAGAGAATACATATTATGTCTTAGGAAAAGCTTGTTTACCAAGGATTTATCCTGATAGACATCACCAAGCTTCTTCCACAAAGAAGCAGAAGTTTTCTCTTCATGGACATTTAGGAGAATGGAATCAGCCAAATAGAGTTTAATAAGACCCTTGGCTTCCCTAACCATGAGATCCCAATCCTCTTATTTCATGCCTAAAGGTTTGGTTCCTGAAATTGCAAGCCATAAGTCTCGGTCTACTAACATGTCTTCCATTTTAAGCTTCCACAACTCAAAATTACCACCATTAAATTTTTCCATCTCAATCCTCCCAGATGTGTCTTCCATCTCTTTCCTACAACAAGGTAACAAAATATACTCTTTTGCAAAATTCCCACTCAAACAAAGATTAGATCAAAAAACCCTTCTACCCAACAAAGGAACCAAGGTTGGCCAGGCTCTGATACCAATTGAAAGGAAGTCGGGTGAGCAGAAATAGCTTCCTACACTAATCTAATTAGGATAGAGTTACAAAAATTTCATTTGTAACACCTTTAACAGTTGCAACTAGAGAAACACATAAAGATTAATGGAAATAGAATAGCAACAATGCACAAAAATAGTGACACCAAATATATCGTGGGGAAAACCCTTTTAGGTAAAAAAACCCACCCTCCAAAAGCATAGTACTTCTCTATTATATCAAATAGTGATTACAATGTTTCTCCAAGTACAAAGCTTCTACAAAAGTGCCTCAACATGAACGCCTGTTCTAGAGTTGATATCGGCAACACTTCGTTACCTGCAAAACAAATTATGCATTCTACAACTCAAGGCACTCAATAAATTGAGTGATACAAGCTTCAAGAAGCATCTAGAAGGTGAGGGGCATCCAAATCCAAAAGGAACAATATTCAACACCTTAGACATGCATTTGGACACATGTACAACATTCCCTTACACCCCTTACACTTATCAAACATGCATATAGTCTTCTTCCAAGCTTGGACGCCTAGAATATGCTAAAAATAGGTTATGACATATGCCTTACACATCTTACGACTATCATAGAATTTTTCATATCTGACAACACTTATAGTTGTAAGAGAATTTGCCATAACTGGCTAAAAATAGCGACTTCATCCCGCCGCAACTCAATCTGGTGTTAATTGACTCCATGCATTCAACATTTTCATGATGCTGTGTCATAGTTTATGTTTATGCGAGTGTTCAGACCTAGTGGGATGTCGAGTAACTCCCCATTGATGATGATGTATTCAGCCACTAATGGGATGTCACTGCCAAGGTCTCTGAAGAATACATGACACCATAAGTAATAATATAAACACATTGGGGCTCATATTAAATCATCAGTTAGACTTAAGAGCGAGATGACTCAGTCCTGGTCATGACATTAGCCTCACGTGAGACGGAGTGGAGTGCAGAAGCTTCTAGTCACTCACCAGTTCTAGTAGTCACAAATTTAGGAAACCCCTTTAGTTACAGAGTGAACTCTAAATTTAGTGAGGAACTAAACTTCACCCACCCATCTCCACATGTGCCTAATGCACACTCATCCTGTTACTAAGGGAACAACCCCAGTCCCACATTGATTTAATTGATGTAATTTAATGTATTTATTTGTATTGTTTAATTGCCTATGGTGTCATGTCATTAATTGGGACCCACTAGTTGGGTGGCATCCACATTAGAGGTGACTGGATGACACATCATCATCCCAAGTGGACATAGGCATCCCAATTTGGAATCTATTGCATATGACATATTCTATGACATGTCATACATATATTTGAATGCATAAGAAAGTTTATCATGCAAAGGAAAACATGAAATAAAATGAAATAATCTCACTAAAATGTCTTCATTCTCCATGGCTAACCTCCATTACACCTTCTCAACTTGTTGCAAATATGATGTTGCCCTCAGATTTATGATGAGAAATCTAATGAAAATGACAAGCCCTAAGCAAATGTTGAAGGATTTGAAATGACTACATGCAATACTAAGCTATAGTGCAACTAGTAAGCATCTAAACTATGTCTAATTATGCCAAATGAAATGTAAATATGCCTATGACAAAATGACAAGAGTACAAGAGTATGACAAGAATGCCTAAGACAAGATTGCATGAGAACTAGATAGCATGAGGTTGAAATATGACATGAGATTGCAAGATGACATGAGATTACAAGATGACATGAGATGACAAAATGAAAGAAAAATTGCCATTTTATAGAAAATGCAATTTTGAGTGAATGGCCAAGATCAAAAGTTGACAAATGCCCTAGAATCAATGGACAAGATTTAATTTGACAACCCACAATTAGGGTTAGGGAAACATTAGGGAAAGTTTGAAATGAATGGACATAATTAATTTTTAGAAAATCAAATCAAGGGTTGACAATGCATGTGACGAGAGATAAGATTGACACAGAAAAAGAGGTGGCTGGAAAAATCAAATAATAATAGAAATTACTTGATTTTTTGGAGGAAAAGACTATTTTGAATTAAAAATTAATTTAATTCAAAAGGTGGCACCACATGAAAGTAAATAATTAATTTAAATTATTTACTAAAAAGAAGGAAATGTCAAATAAGATAATTAAATAATTGAAGATAATTATTTTATTGGAGAAGGTGACCAATAATTAAATAAATTAAAGAGTCTATTTAATTATAAGAAGGCTTAAGAATTAGTGACATATTAAATAAATAAAGAAAATTTATTTATTTAATAATCAAGAAGACATAATGAATAAAGATAATTAAATAAATTAAGAAATTTATTTAACTATGGGAAGATATTAGACAATTAGTGACATATTAAATAAATAAATAAAATTCATTTATTTAATAATCATGAAGAATAAAAAAACATGAATTAATTAAATAATTATGAATTATTTAATTAATAGTCGAAGGTGGACCAACGACATAATTAAAATATCTTAATTATGCTAGGAAGAAAACGGTGAAAAATAGAGCTTGGAGGCCTAGGTCATTTTTATGTGTTTACACACTCATTTTAGGAATGATTACTAAATTTAGTTTGGTCTCTAAATTTAGGGATTAGAAGAATAAAGATAGGATTGGATATAATTAGCAAAAATAAACAAATAAATATTTTATCTATTTTTAGAGGAATGTGCAAACTAAATAAATTAAATGATTTATTTAATTTTGGAGGAATAATTTTTTAATTAAATAATTAAAAATTATTTAATTATGTGCATGAGAAGAAATGCATGGTTTTAATTAGATATTTAAAAATTATTTAATTATGTGGATGAGGGAAAACTAATTTAATTAATTAAATAATTAAAAACTATTTAATTAAAGGTGATGGAGGGAAAATAATGAAATAAGAAATAATTAATGAATGGAAATGGGTTAGATTAATCAAATAATTGGAAATTATTTAATTAATAGTGATGAAAGGGGTGATGAGTGATGATGATGAGAAATAATGAATTTGAAAAATGTGTTAGACATTTTTAAGTGTCTATAGATATCTACTATTTTTTTAAGAGATTGAGCCTATAGACAACACTGCACCCACAACAACGATCCATGGGATAAGTGAGATAAGGGTAAAATATTTAGGTAGGTAGATAAGTTGGGTGAATAGAAGTATCAAATAGTAGACGTAATTTTCAAATATTATATCTTTTATTGTTTTAAAATAATCTCAACATGTTATTTCTCAAATTAGGGCATTTATTATGTTGTTTTTCTACCCTAAGGAGGTAAGATTAATTATAGTAACCACTCATGCCAAAAAAATCATTATGAATACCCATAAAAATTAGATGGAATAGATATAATTAAAGGGCATCAAAATGTATTCATATCAATAATGAGGAAACCATACACTATCACATACAACATTTGATTGATCTCATTCTAAGGACATGAAATTACCAAATGGGCCACTAGATATAGAAGATGAATCTTAGAGAATGAGGAAATCAAATGATAGATTTAGTAATTGATTCAAAAGAGGCACATTTAACCAAGTTCCTCACCCTATGAAAAATCAATTACTCTTTCTAAGAAGAAGGATATAAATTGATTCCTCTACATTGACTATTGAGCTTTGAATAAAATCACTATAATGAATAGGTATCAAACTCCTTGCATTGGAGTCCTCTTGAATAAACTTAAGGGGGTAATCTTTTCACTAGATTTTGGGTACCACCAAGTTACCATTAATTCATTAGATGTCTAAATAAGACCTTCAAATCCAAATGGAATTTTCAAATGGCTATCCTTGCTCTTTAGCTTGACCAATAAACTTGCCACCTTCAGGTGAGTGATGAATGATGCACTTAGGCCTCTCACTATTTTCTTTGTTAATTTTATTTAGATAACATACTCATATTAAGCAATAAATAGGAGGAAAATATACATCATGTTCAATATATAATTTCAAATCTACAACAACATCAGCTCTATGATAAAAATTTAGGAAAGTATTCCTTTGGTATGGAAATGATTTAGTACCTTAGATACATTATGAACAAGGATGGTGTTTAAGTGGACCCTAAAAAGATAGAGGTAATAAGAGATCCACCACATCATAAAAATATTATAGAACATTATAGAATTTTAGGCTTATAAATTTTTTATTAGAGGTTTGTGTAACTAGGATTCTCACACTCAACATGACCTATGAACCAAGAGTTTAGGTGAGAGTAAATTAAATTTCCCTTGGATAGAGAGACTATAAAAATAACTCACACAATTGAAGTAGAGACTTTATTCAAGACCTACACTAGTTCTTCTTGATTAGAAATAGTCCTTTGAAATTGAGGTTGAT
>VDFB02120822.1:0-19301 GCA_007258455.2 Sequoia sempervirens | reverse complement strand
ATAAAGAAATAGTGTAATAAAGAGAATGCAAACACTATAAAGCAATACTATGCTACTCAACCAAGTGATAGAGGAGAGGAGAGGGAAGCTTACCACCTCCACCAAGAGCACTCAAGGTTGCTTGGAGGATAAATGAGAGGAACTCAAGCCTCTGTTGCAATGGCATGGTCCCAAACATGCTCTACTGAAGTGACAAAGTGAAACTTTGGCTACAATGGAATGCTTGAATGCTTGAAGTGAGTGATTGGATGCAAAAGTATGAGTATGGAAGCTTGAAGTGTGCAATAGCTCAGAAGTTGGGAAAAGTTGGATTGAATGTTGAAGGGGTGAATTTGAAGAGGGAATAAAGAAAAACGGCCATATTCGGGTTGGTTGGCCCAAGGGGGTGTTACAACTTCATTGCCAATGAGAAGTGTAATGCCTCTGCAGGTTCAACCACAGGAATCTGCTAGGGACGTAAGCGTGACATGCAGACATCTGCACATCGCACGAGCATCCCTGACATAAATGCCTCCACAGATGTTCAAAACAAGTGCCAAGTGGACTGCCAACAACAAGCTTAGGTGGAATTAAGCCTCTGAACTTGGTTTCTAAGGCGAAAAAAGAAAAAAAAGGGATTTGCATAAGGGATGCAAATTCACTCCTATACAAGATCTAATTGGAAAAAAATTACAAATATGTTTAAAAAGTTGCTTAAACATTGGCATGTCCAAAGAAATGATTGTCAAACAAAGATTGAATGTTTGAGTCAAGTGGTTGATGATTGTTTGTTATGATTGACACATTGAAAAGTGTCATGTGATTTGAAAAACAAGGAGTCTTTATGTTAGAGAAGAGAAGGGAAAACTTTGTCATTTGTCATCTCTCAAGAGGGAGAGTAATGAGTAAATGGGTACTTAGCCTCTACAAGAAGGATACTAAGAGGGTCTATAAAACTAGAGTGATAGTAATCTTGTACACTAAGCTATTTAAGTTCAATTTAAAAAACTTGAAGACCATATTGCAAGTCTCCACATCAAGGGGGAGTATGTTGGTATGTGATGCATCAGCCTCATTGCAATGCAATGCATTGACCATGCTTTTCATCACCATGTTGCATGAGTATCATATGTAGATTTACATGTTTAGATAATCATTTTATTTATAGTTTGCATTAGTCTTCAGCTTAGATAGCAATTAATAATTTTTTTCATGTATTATCTATTGTGAATTACATTTTTTAATTTCTATCACTTCTTTTTGTAGAACATTTTTTTCCTTCTTTAATCCACTATGATCTCTTTACCAAATCAGTAGTTCATCCTTCTCAAGCTGTAAGTTACAAATCTAGAGTCTACTTCTTCTATCCTTTGGCATCCTTTTCACAAACATGCATCGAACTTTTCTAAGTTTTGTGTCCTTTCTATGTATCTTTTCTCTTTGCACTTAAAAGTGAATAGAATTTCCTCCTATGGTGGCCTTCATATAGCTGTTAATCCTGTAAACTTTGCAAATTTTGAACTTCACAATCTTTTGGAATTTTCAATAGCTAACACTTCCATGATCTTCTCACTCTAATATTAAATGTAGAATTTAAAAACACAATAAACAAAAACTATAACACAAAATAGTTTTAACACATAATAAACAAAAACCTCGATTAAGTTTTATGTTGAGGAATCTAATTCTGATGAAGAGGAGGCTAACATAATTAATGGGAAAAATCACTTCTTTGAAACTCGGCTATGCTCTACAACTTTCCTGCTTTGGCTATTTTTTTGAATTTTTGGCCCCTGCATTGATTTGACTATTTCATAGGACGGTCAGGGGGAGCGGGGGGGAGACAAGCAGGAAGGCTTCCGATTCCAAGGATGTTGTCTCTTTGTCTGACGTTGTGTTTGCAATGGAAATGACCAACCTAGCTATCCCCCATGTGGCTTCTCCTCCTCATACATTCGTCCTTTCCCCTGAGGAAAAGACAGGGTTTTTCTAGAAAGTCGCCCTTATCCCCTACTTTTGGGCTTGACTCTTTCTTCTCTGTGGAAGAACCAATTTACTACGTGGATAAACTAGTGGGTTGTGACTCGCCAACTTTGGGTAAAAGGTAGTTGGAGTCTACTTCCTGCTTTATGACTGGCTAGGAAGTTGATGTCCTTGAATTTCTGATGTTGAAGGTTATGGATAATCTCAAATTGGCGCTAGTTGGTAAGTTTTTGGCATATAGGCCAAATATTGAATTAGTCCATCAATGGGTTGCTTCTACTTGGAATCTCAAAGGAAGCGTCACTATAAATGCCATGCCAAGAGGTATCTTACTTTTCTCCTTTGTGGTTTATGAAGATATGCTTAAGGTTTTAACTGGAGGCCCCTAGGCTTTTGACTCTGGATTTAAGAACTTTCTCTCCCTCTGCAAATGGAAACCGGGTTTTAATCCTTCGGCTAACCTGGGTGCCTCAGCTCCAAGTTGGGTTTGCTTACCTGACTTACCTCTTGAGTTCTAGGAGACGAGTATATTGAAAGGTATAACTAACTCTTTTTGTAGTCTTTTGGCCATTGATAAGATCACTCAGGAGAGGTCTAGTCTAGTCTACACTCATTTTTGTGTAAATGTGGTTGTGAATTAAGTCTTGCCAACTTCTATCCTCCTTAAGTCAAAATTTAGTAACTGGACCCAACCTCTAGAATATGAAAATGCCCATCATTTTTGCTAGTTGTGCAAGAAGTTTGGTCACCTCATTGACTCTTGTGAGAAGAAACCTGTCAAGGGAACCTTTGCAAATGAGAAAAATCATGTCAAGAGTACCTCTGCTATTGAACTTGCTTATATTGCTCAACCACCTGTATTTTTTGTTATCCCTTCGGTTACTGTCCCCCAACAAAAGGAAATCCCAGTCTCAGGCCGAGAGGCTATTCCGACTGAACCCCTTGCTATTTCTAATGACTCGGTTAGCTTGAACCTTAAGGTTCTTGCCCCTATTTCCAGTTTCCCAATCCCCGCCTTTCTGAAAATTGTGATGTTGGACACAAGGGAAGAAGTGAATATGAACATTGGGGATGAACCTAAGGAGATTTCCCTTATGGAGGATAATTTGTAGTTGTCCTTGGGAAGGTTCATAATTTTGGAGTGGATGTTGACTTGGAAAAAGGAGAGCTAGTGCATTCAAACACAAACCTGTCTTTGGAGGAAATGTTTTTCTTATCCCAAAAGGAGACAGGAAACTTGAATGACTCTTTGGCCTTGTTGGGATTTCCTCCTCAGCCCAGTGATAAAGAAGATGAGGATGAATGGTCACAAGCCCCAATTAAATCTAAAAAGAAAAAGAAGCTGGATGTTGGGGGGGTTTGGGGGGAAATAAGGTTGGTAGACCATCTCAAAAGGATTCTAGAACCAAAGACACTATTAGGGATGTGGTTGTTGGGAAACAAAGAACTTTGGATTCAATCGCAGGATCAAAGTCCAAAAAGAAGTAACCCTAGCTATTTCTCTGGGGTTTTGGTGGTGTTGTACCTTATTTTTCTCTATGAAATATCTCTCATGGAATATTAGGGGCCTTAATAGCCCATATAAACAATTTTTCGTAAAAACCTGTATTATGGACAATAAAGTGGATGTTTTTCTCCTCCAAGAAACCAAGATGAAGAAGGAGACTTTTGATAAGACAATTTTGAGCATCTGGTCTGGTGCGGATAATTTTGTTAGTGAGGCTGAAGTGGCTTTTGGAGAAATAGCTGCCATTTGGAATCCCACCAAAATAAAAGGAACTTTGTGCTCTGCTAGTAGGGATAGTCTGATTCTTTCCCTTGAAGATATGGCTTCCTAGGAGAAATGGAATTTAATAAATATCTATGCTCCCAACTTGAGCAGGGACAAGTTGTTTTGGGAGCACTTAAATGATGTTATTAAAAACAAGAAAGATGATTATTAGATGTTGGGAGGGGATTTCAATTCCCCCCTTCTTCCTTCAAAAAAGTTAAGGGGCTGGATGACTACTTAGATAACATGATGGAGTTGGCTGAATTCCTAAACTCATTGGCCTTATTGATATCCATCTTCAAGGCTCCAAGTATACTTGGTCTAATAGAAGGAATGAAAAACATCCGATTCAAGTCAAGTTAGATAGGTTTTTGATCTCTGTCAATTGGAATATTTCCCAATTCCTCTTTTTTTTTGCTCTCCCAAGATCAAGCTCTGATCACAATGCTCTTGTGCTTAAAAGAAATGTTGATCACAACAGGGGACCTTTCCCTTTCAAATTTGAAATAATGCGGATCCTTTACCCGGACTTTTTTGCTCTTGTTAAAATTTGGTGGGAGGAATCTGTAAGTGGCAACCCTATCCTTGGGAAATAGCTTAAAGGAGGTTTAGGATAACATGGAGGCTGGTCTTGTTGATGATATGTGTTAAGAAAAGAGACCTTAGATCTCAATGGTTTAAGATAAACAAAAAATGGAAACAAAATTCTTGTTTTCAATGGCTAACTAAAGGGGATAGGAATACTAAATTATTTCATCAATCTACCTTGAAACACATAAGTGGGAACATGATCAAATCACTTTTGAAAGAAGATGGCTCCATGGTCTCCACCGAAAAAGAAATTGTCGGGGAAGCTGTTAACTTCTTCTCCTCTCACATATTGCCCTAGGCAATGTAAATTAGGTACATGATGACTTTCTTGAGGTGATCCCTAAAGTTATTATTGATCTTGATTTAAATAATATGACTAATGTTGTCTCTATGGAAGAATTTAAAAAGGTTGTGTTCTCTTTTGGTGCTTTTAAAGCCCCTGGCTCAGATGGGTTTCCTCCTGCCTTTTTCTAGACCTACTGGGATATTGTCAAAAATGGCCTCTTCAATGCTACTAGAGATTTCTTTAGGTCGGACAGGCTCCTAAACCAATTGAATGCCACTTTTATTGCCTTCATTCCAAAAAATATTGATGCCTCTTCAATGAAGGATTATAGACCTATAAGCCTCTGCAATACGGTCTATAAAATCTTCTCTAAAATTCTTGTGTTAAGGCTCAAACTCGTGTTAGGAAAAATGATTTCCCCTAACCAAAAAGGTTTTGTCCAAGGTAGAAACATTCTTGATGTTGTCATCTCTACTCATGAAATTCTCCACTCTATGGACCATTGCAAAAAGCATAGGATGGCCTTCAAAATTGATATATCTAAAGCCTATGATAGAGTCTCTTGGTCATTTCTCTTTGTTGTTCTTAGGAAGTTTGGGATAGAAGGAAGATTCCTTAAGCTGATCTCTGCTTGTGTAACCTCCCTATGTGCTATATTTTGGTTAATGGTGTCCCCCAAGGCTTTTTTCTCTTGTGGCCGAGGTCTTAGGCAAGGTGACCCTCTCTCACCCTATCTTTTCATAATTGTTGTTGAGGTTCTTGGAAGGAATATTCAAAATTTGGTGGAATCTAAAGCCCTAAAAGGTGTTAAAGCTACCTTGTCTCTTTTTCCCAACTCCCACCAACAATTTGTTGATGATACTCTCTTGTTTGGGGAAGCCTTGGTGGGGGAAGCTGGGCTTTGGAAACAGGTTCTAAATAGCTATGTTGTTGTTTCTGGCCAGTTTATCAACTATGAAAAAAGTAAGATATACTTCTTTAATACTGACCAATTGGTCAAGGAAAGAGTGATGAAAATATTGGGATGTCAGGAAACTATCTTACCTGTTGCGTACCTTGGGTTACCTTTGATTTCCAAGAAGTTGGAAAATAATTACTATAATCAACTAATTGAGAGAGTTCAAAAAAAGCTGGCTAGATGGAAGGGGAAGCTTCTTAGCTTGGCTGAGAAGATCCAACTATTGAAAGTATCCTTACAAAATATTCCTATTTACTACTTGTCTATCTTCAAAATTCCAGCCTTCATAGGGGAAAAAATAGAACAAATTCAAAGAAGATTCATGTGGTTTGGAACAAAAGAAAAAAACAAATTGTCTCTAGTTAGTTGGGAAAGAGTGTGCACACCAAAAAGTGTTGGTGGTTTAGGGATAAGGAGAATCAATTTGCTTAATAAATCCCTAACTGCTAAAGTAGGTTGGAACCTCCTAGAAGGGTCTAAAGACTAGGTGAAAATTTTTCAAGCCAAGTATTTGAAGAACAGGAACCCTGGTTGTTTTCTCTCTATGACTAACCTGCCTAGTGGTTTTTTTTTATGGAATCACCTTGTTAAAATATAAAATGTGTTGAAATTGGGGGTTAGAAAGAGAATTTAGAAATGGTAAAAATACAAACTTTGGAAGGACCCATGGATTGAGATTTCTACTTTTTCCACAACTAAAGGATTAAATCCCCTCAAACAAAGTCTAACCAAGATATGCGGCAAAAAGGTTTCAGACTATGTCAATTAGGAGATGGATAAACCTAATTGGAAGGAGTTCAATATGCTATTAAGGAGGGCTAATTTAAGAGGTCAAAGACAAATTAATTGGGATCCAACCCTATAAAGGCTTCACAATCTAATTGGGGAGGTGAAGTGATTTGATGGTGAAAGGGAAGATGAATGGGTTTGGAAGGGTAGCTCTTCAAGCTATTTCTCCGTAAAATAGGTCTATGGGGAATTGGTTAAGCCTTTGTTAGACATCAAAGATCATCACTGGGGGAAAGTGTGGCTAAAGAACTTGGTTTCTAAAATTAACTATTTTTGGTGGGTTGCCTCACACGGTAAAATTCTAACCATTGACAACCTGGTTAGAAGGAGGTTCTAGTTGGTTAACAGATGCTCCCTTTGCAAGCAAGATGAAGAGTCATAATGCATATATTTTTTCACTACCAGTTCTCCAAAAAGGTTTGGTCCTTCTTCCTGTCGTTGTTGTTCACTGACTAGGTATTTCCTCACTCTATGAAGTCATTTATAGAAAGCTACTCAAATTGCCCCTTTTCCCATAAAGTTATTAATTTTTGGAACCAAGTTCCCCCTTTTGTTACTTGGGGAATATGGAAGGAAAAGAATAACAAGATCTTCAAGGAAGTGGAGAGAAGCAACTATAAGGTTTGCATGATAATAAAAACTCAGATTAAGGAAAATATGTAGGTTGGAAGATACAGTTTCTCCAAAGTTTGGCTGAATTACATAGAGATGAGAATAAAACATATATGGGGTATAAGCAAGGATCTTACTAACCTAAATTGGACTAAGATGTTAACTACAAAGTCTATAGTGTGGACCCCTCCTCGAAAAGATTGGATTAAGTGTAACTTTGATGGGTGCTCCAAAGGCAACTCAGGTATAGTAGGGGCAGGGGGATTGCTTAGAAACCACAAAGGGGAGTGCATTGTGAGCTTCAGTGTTAACTTGGGTGTTTGTTCCAATAACAAAGTTGAGGCTATGGATATTTTAGGGGGCTTAAAACTCTTAAGGAGTATGGCTTTAAAAATGTAATTCTAGAAGGAGATTCTAAGTTAATAGTGGATATATTGAATGGAGTGGCTATGCCCCCTTGGGAGCTAAAAAATATCATTGACAAGTGTCTGTCCCTCAAGAACTATTTTACCAACTGCAAGGTAACATGGTAAAAGCACAAAGTTGTGTCACACTTTCAACCAACTTATTAGCACAACCTGAATTTAAGTATTTCTAACTAAAAATCAATTTTGGTCAAACATATGATCTAGTAAGATTCATTCTAGCTAAGTTAGATGCTTCCACAACTTTTTCAACTAAAATTGTTGGCTAAAAATGTATGGAGCATCACTTTGAGTCCAATTTACCAAAAAAAAAAATTATTTGAAAAACTTGAAGTTTCAATAACTCTTGCTAATGTAAACAACATTTTAAAAAAAATATAAAAATACCCTTTGTAGATCCATAAGTGTAGTTTTCAAAAATATATTTATTTTAATAGTTTAATTATTTTTTATATTTTATTTTTTATTTTTACTAAAAGTAGATTTTTAGCACAAAATATGAGGTTGATTACTATGCCAAGGAAAAATACTAAAACTTATTAAAAATTTGAAAAAAATATGATGCACTAGATAAAAGAATCTATTTTAAGATGGTATAAATTTTTTTCCATTTTACATTAATATTTAATATGAAAGTTGACGCCCCGATGAAAATATTTATTTTTTGATTTCATTACATTTTAATATTTATTTAAAAATATATATTTATCAAAATTGAAAAAAATATATCCATGCACAAAAATTTCAAGTTATAAATACACAAAAAATTTGAAAGAAAAAAAAATTATTATAAAAGTTTGGTCCTATGAACTTCATTTTTTTCAAAGATTTTATCAAGAAAAAATTAGTAGTTGTAATTTAAAAAAAACTATACTCAAATATTTTTTATTATTTTTTTAAATAAAACAAAATATACTAAAAAATACACATTTACTATTTACATCATTTCAAAATTCAAAACATATATGCCACTTTTTAGTGATTCAAGTTTAAAATTGGATCAACGCTGGCCATTTCCTTTATAAAGTGTGACACAGCCTTGTGCTTTTACCCAACATGTATACAGAGAAGGAATAAGTATGCTGATTGTGCTACAACGAGGCACTGAGGTGGGAGTAAACTGGGACTAATAATAACCTGTTGAGGTCTTTAAGGGACATGATTTTAAATGAAAAAATTGAATATGATTATAATTTACAAAGATGAAGTGTGGAAGTGGCGTGGGAAGCATAGGATACCTTGTGTTTTTAAAGGAATGCAGTTTAATGATGTTAATTGTGGTACGGTGCTGAGCTTGTTGATCTTCTTTGTAGGTAAAATTAATTATTATCTCCTTCCTGAGGCGATCGAGGCTCACATGGATATTTTCAAGTTGTCAAGGGATGACAAATCCAAATATGCCAAAATGCCTAATGTCAGCTCTCCCTATTTTTGTGAAGATTTGCAAGGTATGATTATTAATGAGATGTTAATTACTTCCAATAATAATTATGAGATCATGGCTCTGAGAAATGTGTCGTTGGCTTCCCCAAAAAGAAAGTTCTTGATTCCTCATTTTCTATGGGATTTCTTTGAAACTTTGAGTAAAAGAGTTTTTTGCAAGACTGGTAGAGAGCTGAAAAGGTGGGTGGTTATGAGGAATAGCTCGCAGCAGTCAAAAAATTTGCAGAGTGCTAAGATGGGTGGGTCGAGGAAGCACACAGAACCTCCAAATTGCTAGGCACTCAAGCATAATACAAACTTGTGGAGATTATTTGATAATGCAGGCATGGCTCCTTTCTTTAAGTCTATGAAGGGATACAATGAGAGCCTTACTGCTAAGTTCACAAATTTGTGGAGGAAGTGAAATGTTACTATCGGTGCTATCAAGTTTGAAGTGATGATGAGGTTAATCACGAAAGCTATTAGATTACAGAATCAAGGTATAAAGGTGGAAAAGAAGAGTGGGGCCGACTACCAAATGTTTGTGGACAAGTTTCTGCATGATGGAGAGAATCTAAAACACTTCCAAAATGGGTATGCTAGGTTAGAGCTTTCACCTCCCTACTCCCTGGTAAGTTTGTCATGGGGTATTTTACATTGGAAGGAAGATACATGTTTGTACATGCATATCATTTCCCTTTGCTAAATCATATTAGGCATGGTGAAAGAGTTAATTTTCCCTTCTACTTATTATCTTCTCTGCAAATTAATACTGAGAAAGGTGCTAGCCCTCCCATGCATCAAGGATTGATGCTTGCTTTGTATAAGCATGCCCTTGCACTAAAAACTCATGGTAACACTCTTGTTGCTTGAAATGACAATCAAAACCGTAATGATGGAGACAATGAGGAACCCCCTTGTGGTTGCAAACCCTGCTGAGGAACCTATTCTTTGCCTGCCTTCCATTGTTGTTGCTAGAAGGGTGTCAATTCCTGCCAATCACCCTTCCCCTATTGCTGAAGTTTCAAACCCTTCTACCCTTGTGACTTAGAAAACTGATGGTAAAGGCTCCTTTGAGTTTGAGCTTGTGAAAGCCACTCTGAAGAAGAGAAAACACTCTCCTCTTCCCCTGGAATTACCCAATTCTAAGAAGTTTAAAAAAGAACCCAATCCTCAAAATGAAGTCATTACTATCAATGAAGAGGGCATGCAAAAAGAGGATTTGATAGAAAAAAAGTAGGGGCAAGGTAGTAGAGGTAGTGGTGGTCGTAGGTCAACTCGCCTAGCTAAGGCTACATCTAAGGATAGGAAAGGAAAAAAAAAAATCATTGTGTATGAAGAGGAAGACTTGGATATTGAAGAATTCAAAGCCCAAATTGATGAAGATTTCAATGAGATGGATTTTGAGGATTTTTCCTATGATATGGGGGAAGAGGAATCAAAAGAAGAAAAGGAAGATGGTGATGAGGAGAAAACTGAGATGGAGGAGGACCAAAAGAATGATAATCTAATAGTTCCAAATGTTGGGAATATCGACAATGAGATTAATTCTAATGATTCTAGCTTGAATTTTATGAAAAGAAAACTAACTTATTGCAGGTACAGGTGGATGACATGGAGAAAGCCTTGGTCACACTAATGAAGGTGACTAATAGGCTAATGTGAAGAGTGATGATTGGTGTAGTTTTTGGACAAACTAAAATCATTAAGAAGCTGAGAAAACTAAGGAAGTCTGATGATATGAAGGTGTTGGATGATTCAAAGGGACCTGAATGGAGGGAGTGTATCTCCCTCATTGGTGAATATGGGGACCTGTTGAGAAAAGAAAAGTAACGACTTTCTCTTTTGATGTTGTTTTATCTCTACTCTCCTCTTTTTGTCTTTTTGCTTCTAGATTTCGGACTGCTATTTCATAATAGTTTTTTATGGTTTAGGACTACTTGGTATATGGTGGATTTGATTAATGGCCTGCGTAACCTTAAGTTCTCTAGCATAAACTTCATTTTTTTGATTAATTATGGTTGGTCAATGGTTATGGTTATGAATTATGGCCTGTGTGCCACCTTGGATGTTTTTTTATGCTGGCTAGTGGTGTTGTTTCCCACGTTGTTTCTTTTCCTTTTTGTTCTTGTGACTATAACCATGGGATCAGGGCCCTTTCCCTGCTTGTCTAATAAAAAAAATGCAAACAATAAATTTTTATTCAACTTCCCTTAATGGATTACATTTTTTAAACTTTATTATTATAGGTTGCATATACAAAGTTCGGACCATCCAAGAATAGATTGAAGACTTAATAAATCTAAGTATGCATTATTCAATGAACTTAAATACTAACATATAATAGATGAAAACAAATTGTTAATTTCTATCTAAACTGAAGCCTAATGCAAACTATAAATAAATTGATTGTCTAAACATGTGAATCTACACACGATACTCATGCAACATGGTAGTGAAAGACATGGTCAATGCATTGCATGGCAGTGAGGCTCATGCATCAATTCCCAACAATAAACATGAAAAAAGAATAATTGGATGGGCTCTAAGAATCATACAAACCTATTCATACAAGAATCCATACCCATTAGTAACTACTCCACATGGACAGTTGTACACTAAAATGTTTCGACAACTACTAGATGTAAGCTTGATTGTAATGAATCATAGAGTGATAAAAAGTTTAACACCAAAATATTAATTAAAAATTTAGCATGGAAATGTTGTTCAAAAATTTCACACCGAAATGTTGATTAAAAAATTTAGCACCAATTTAACATAGTTTTTTATAAACTCTAATCAACTGAGATACAATTTATGTTTTTTAGCTAACTCGGTTAATCAGGTAATTATTTCCCTACAGTTTTTTCAAGAGGGATTGTTTTACCATTCCCCCTACTATTCATATTTGGCATACATAGCTCAGTGACACCCAACATAAAGGTCACTAGGGAATCAGACTTTGAGGTGCAAATTTTGGATTTGTGTCTTTATTCTCAAATATTGCTTGGATACTTCTTAATTGTGCTAGTTTGTTTTGTGATAATTCTCGGTGTAATTTTAATTAAAAACTTATTGCCTTGTTTAAAATAAACCTTGGTTATCCCATCAATCAAGAATTTATTAAACCATAGAATGAAAACTAAGCAAGTATCAGTTATACAAATGTTGGCTTGGTTAACTACTTGTTGACAAGTAATATTTGCCTTAATGTTGGTGTCTGTGTACACCATATTATTTTCCTTAATATCGGTGTTTGTATACACCATATTATTCTTTGAATAATGAGTGGAACCATGGAAGAGTTTTAGAGGATCACTCAACTAAGCAAGTAATATTTGCTTTAATGTTGGTGTCTATATACACCATATTATTTTGTGAATGATGAGTGGAAGAGTTGTACAAGAACACTAAACTCAACTGTGTAGATGTAATTCATCTAGAAAATCCTTTTTTATTATTAAACTACTAAATTGCTAGGTGGCTTTTCCCCTTTATGATTATCAAATTGTTTCATTATTTTTATGGCCATACAGACAATAAATAGTCTGGTGAGTAATTCTTCAAGCTAACTCATGTTTGTTGTTTTCCTATAAGTCTGTTTTGGAGATTTAGGTCATGTTGACATTGTGCTACCTAATGTCATGGCTAGTTGAATATTTGTACTTGGACCATTTGTGCCATTGGATATTTTGCATACAAAATGTACACTCTGTAACATCCATACCATTTTATAATGTGTATCTATATCCATCATTATGACTCACATTTTTCTTTTCTAGGATTTTTTGTTGTATCTTATGAGATGCTGGAAATTGTGAAACTGCATAAATTTCTATAACTATATCAAACAAAATTTGCTCCCTACCATTGCAGCTCCATCTATTGTCAGTTTTTAGTAAAACAATTTTGAGCGGAAAATCAAGATTTAAAAAATATTTTCACCTTTTCCAAATTTCAAATGTCAAAATGTGGGAAACTCAAGGTGATCATTTTACCTCTTTGATCAAAATTTGGTTCCATACAATTACATGGTTGGGACACTGAAGCTCAATAGTAAACAAGGTAGGTTGGATATGGATTGTAATGGGGAAGAGGTGCTCTTTGCAGCTACTTCTTGTGATCTAAGAATAGATCAATTACCTACTATTACATATCTCAATTTGACCTTTGAATATCCATTCCCATATGTCTGGGGGAGTCTACATCTTTAATGTGGATCACTATTTCTTCCTAATAGTTTTAGCTCTTTGCAGCACCAATTCAAAACGTTTTATGATAGATTAGGTTATGTTTTCTCTTGTATGACAATTTTAGTGCTACATAGTGTGAAAAATCTTATGTGAAGTGCCATAAAGGGGTTTGTTGCTCTAAAATAATACTCAATACCATGGATTTCAAAAATCCCTTCACTTGTTCACAAGCTAGTGAGGATTTCAACAGTGCTTGTGGTACTTGAGCGCCCTGTACGCCAAAAGAATCTACCCCTACATAATCATTCAAAAGAAGTTGCTATCCCAGAGAATCATGTGGTAGTATACAGAAGGTCAACCACTCAAAATAAAACCTTTTGAGAATGAATATATTTTTACTCAATTTTCTAATAGGAACTTGGGGAAAAAATGTCGAATAAGTAGCATATATAGAAGATTTTTGTTATCTTCAAATTCAATTGTGCTTAATTCATGGGATAACCCCTATGAAACTTCTCTAAGAATGCAAAACAAGGTAAATATTACTTTCCCTCATGCGTGGTCCCAAGCCTCAAAAAGTCATTATGAGTGTAGTCTTTTTTCCTTTTGAAAATTGCAAAAAGGATAAAGTTGCAAAGATTCATTTTCAGAGTTAAGTCATTTTCTGCATATGCAAGAGCACTGAATTTCAGTACCCTTGCATACTTGATGCAAAAAAATAAAACATGTAGGAGCATTGAATTTCAACACCCTTGTATATCTTTTGTCGAATGTTTTAAAAAGTGCATAGGCGTTACTTTTTTCTGCCACAACATCTCGAGTTCACATAAGTGCATTAATTGCAGGTTTTTAAAAATGCATTTTTTTTAATTGTTTTATTTCATTTTATTTTCATCCTTGGCATTTGTTATGTCTGTTTGAAGTCACCCTTTGCTTGTCTACCTCCTTCTAACCTGAGTTTGGATTTTCACAAGGATTCAGGCGAATTTACCTAGGGTTTTCATTGTTGTTTTCAGTCTCCAAGTACATATGGATTTTTACTGTGTTTTTTGTTTTAGTTTCATTATTTTGTATGTATAAAACTTTGGTTTAGTGTTATGTCACAAAAAAATGGATCTTTTTCTTGATATGGGAATAATTGATGATAAATTGGACTTGATAAGGCCTTGATTTAGTGTTGTGAGGTGTTTTACACATCTACATTAGGTCTTGGGCCCTTGCAAACTGAATAAAATGCATCTAACGATGTCTTGTAAAGGTGTTGTAAAAGAATTTTAGACTTTTCTAGACTAGTGGACCTTATTTTCCCCTAATTCAATATTGTAAAATGTATTTAATTGCATTCTCACATTAATCTAGAAGGCTTGTAAATTAAACCTAATTTTAATTTACTGTTTTAATGTGTTTTACACATTCACATTGGATGTTGTGCCTTTCTAGGCTATGTGGACCTCATTTTAGTGTTGTAAAGTGTATTTAATCACACTTTCACATTTAAATTTTTGTCCTTAGCCCTAATTACCCTTTACATCATCATTAATAGGACCCTATGGCCCCATATTGTGTACCCCAAGGCTTAATTTGATCAAAGACTTGATAAAATCATCATATAAACCTATTTTCTTCATTTCCCGATAATCCAGCTGGCAAAAGAGCCCCTGTGGGACCAAGTTGCCCATCTAAAAAAATTAGTCCCATTTAGGTGGGACTAAGTCGCCCAACTTGGCGACTTAGTCCCATTTGGGCTATTTTTGAGGTTCGAGCGGGAAAAATTGGATTTTAAGTTTATTTTTCCTTCATGTCGACCTTGGAGATCAAATTAATGGAAAAATTAGGTGGATTTCCTATAAATACAAGCTTCTAAACCCTAATTCATAATCAATTCATTATTCATCCATCATTCATCATATTCTTAAGTCAAGCAAGTTAGGGTTTAATATTTCAAGTCATCAAGATAGCATTTTTCAAACATTCAAGGGTAGATTCTTCATCTTTTGTTGCAAAAAATCAAGATCTATCATCATGGAAAGTCTCTAATTCCATTATTTCATACTTCATTACATTATTTCACTTTGGTTTAATTATCTAAGTGGTTTTGACCAAGGCAAACCCCATGCCCTAAAATTTAGCATCTCTCTCTTTTTCCTTGTGTGTTTATAGATTTAGGTACTTTGAAGATTTGGAAATATTTGAAGGATAAGTTGTAGACTTGTTGAAGACCTCTCCTTGTTGGATAGGTCAAAATATCCACAAAAACTCTTTTACAGCCTTGAAAATCAGAGTTTCAAAGGAAGACACCTGTTAGGAACTGAAGTGCAAATTGAGAGCTTCCGCTTCCAATTCTCTCAAATTTTTAGAAAGCAGTAAGTGACTGAAGTTCTAACAAAGGGGAACTTAATAGTCCCACTCCCACATGTTTCTTCTTCAAAGTTTTTATAGATTTGGGATGTACCCATTTGACTAAAAATGGGCTCTGTGCAGCTTTGTTAGCAAAATTTCGCCACAACTCTTGATTATGTGGAGTTATCAATGTTATTAAGATCAATGTAGGTGAAATTATAGTTTAAGTTCAAATTATTGTTTCATGACATACCACATGCATTGAGGACAATTATGCATTTTAAATGAAGAAGTATTTCTAAATCTCCATTCAGATAGTTGCAAATTAAAAAGGGTACAAAATTGAGCAAATGAGTAAAATAGCATTTCAGATGCTTTCTTCTATTTCATAAAAAGACTCATATTTTACAGGGCTTCATTTGATTTCAAGAATCAGATATTACATTGCATTTAAATGCATTTTTTTTTAAAAGAAAAGGAAGAATTGAAATCAAAAATCCACACAAGCCGTGGATGTAACTGTCATAGTGCATAACTAATAGCACACTATACTATTAAAGATGCGGAAAATAAAACATATAAGTGACGACATAATCATCATTGCCTAATTATCAACATTTGATGTTGAATGGTGCACCCTTGTCTTCTTGAGCTCCGTCGACCTGTAAGAGAAAAGAGGGGGTGTCAGTGGCTCCGATTATGAAGAAACCTATATGAGGCACCCACAATAGTAGAACCTACTATTAGTCATACATTGAAACAATCAATCAAGTGCAGTGAAGAAGAAATGAGCTGAAGGAGAAATAACAATATCATAATCATCATGTTTTGTTTTTATGCTAACGTTGTTTGTTTCCTTGTGCAGGTATAGGTAAAATCATGAAGCTGAACATTATTCGAAGACCAAGCATGTGGAGAAAAACGGGCTCCCACAAGGGTAGAGCTCGACATGCTGCCCTATTCATTAATGGGCTGATTTAAAGATACATCATCATATTCATTAAGAGAAGTGAAATACAACTGAAAGAGTAAAAAAAAAATTATTCATCGAGTTACCAAACCAACTGTGCATTCATAACGATCAGGTTATACTTTCTGAAGGCTATAGGTGAACAGTGAGTTTAGTTCACTAAATGAATTCAATTGAGTACATTTACATCAAATATTGCTGAGTAAGTTCATGTTCTGTGTTATCTTGTTGATCGTAATCATATATGTCATGCAAGTTTCAGTTCATCAATTCATTCTTTTCACAGTCAAGGATAGTGAATAGGCATACATTATGCCTTAATGAAGAGTTTTGTTTTGATTTTCATCATGAAAGAGAGCAGATTTTGAAAGCAGTTTGATAAGTGAAACATAAAAATGCATGAAGAGTACCATGTTGCTCAAGAGTACAAAGGACAGACAGTGCATTTGAGTGTTGAATGAGTCACTAGATCTAGTTGATTAATAAGTAAATACAACATTATGAATTGTAATAACAAAGTGATCATTCCAAAATAATAAGGGAAGAGCAAGCATTTTCTTTCCAGAAGAAGTTCTATGCATATGAGCTGGTGAGTAGAGGTGGTTCGTGGTGTTGCAATGATCAATCAAAATCTCTAACGAAGTTCAGAGCAGAAGGAAAAAGTTGTTGTGTTAAGGTTAAGGAAAGTCAAAAAGACATTGTTGTGCGTACATAATACAAGCATGGAGATCCTTCTCTTCACAATGGACAAACACAGAAGCATGCTCAAGGTTTCCATAGTTTTTTAATGCCTCATGATGCAAGTTTACATGGTGGGAATTATTCTAATACATTTGCAAAGTTACAGGTATTGCACAATTTTTCCAAGATTTTAATACCTAAAGGTAATTTCCAATTTTTCAGAATGAACAGATTGTACTTTGAGTAAGTCATCTACATAAGATATTTTAAAAGGAGTTTCTGTGTGTAAGGAAGAGTTCAGTATCAATGGCATTTAAAAGTGTAAATAAGGAAACAAAAGAATATATGTTTTTTAAATGCAATACAAATAGTATGTGTTCAAGATATTATATACCCAGGACAAGGTCTGGTTCGAGATCAGAATTTTTACAACATGTCCATAAAGAAGGCTGAGAAGTGAAAATACCATGTGAATCAGACTTTCAACATTTTCAATTTACCCAATTGGATGTGTTTCTTCTGAGCAGTAAGTTAGGTATTTTGTCTTGTGGGAATATTTAGATAATGCTTAATTCCTTTCTCACTGTCAAGCACTTGAATGGAGGAAACTAAAGGACACAGAAATGCATTTCACGAATGCAGAAATAAAAGACATTTCAAGCCAATTTGCAAGGAGTAGTTTTCACATCAAGCAAAGCCTACAGCGGGGTTTGAAAATACAGTTACAGAAATGTCAAAATGGAGCACAAATTAATATGGGTTAATAAACTAAGTACAGATAAGCACACAATTTTTTGTCATTTTCATCATGAGTTTTCATTTCTGAAGGAAGATTAAAAACAAACAGCAAATACCCACGTTGGGGTTCCAAATGAATGACAGTTTTCCTTGTTTCCAAATGGGTATTTAGTCAGATTTATTCAAATTATGAACAATCATGGCTATGTGATAGTTTTTAGCAGTGTTGCAATGGAGATACCTTCTTTTCATGAAGTGCAGAATGCCCAAGAGATAAAAATGAATATACAAACATTCAAGTCTTTCTTTTGTTTCAAAAGTTCGAAATAAGCCACTGATTGTTATTGGGTCGAGCCCATATGAATAGAATCATACAAATAGATTTGCAGTTGAATCCCAAATACCCATTTTCAGGGTTACATTTAAAGTACATAAAATACAATAATCATGACAACCCATGTGAAGATTTCATGTGAGACAGCAAGAGAATACAGAAATGCAAGTTTCCTAAGGTGGGTCGAGCATCAGAAGCAATAAATTACAGTTTTGTTCAAATTTCTATGATACCCACAAGCGAATATATCTTCAGAAAGACATAAAGAGGAATTTCCTGTGATGGGTTGAGCCCAAAACTTAAACAATGCTTCCCATAATCCACATTTGGTGTGGCCTGAAAATGGCCAGAAGTTCATAAAGTAAAGTAGAGATTCTTTAGGCTTTTACAGAACAAAGAGGAGATACAAGTTTGAGTGGAGGATTGCCAGTTCAAGGCTAAAAGTGAGTACTCTCACCACGACCAAGAGCTTCACAAAGCATCTAGAAGCTAAGAGTCGAGCTCTCAATGAAGGTTGAGCTCACACAACAGTAAATGTAAACACAGGAAAAGCAAGGAAAAGAGATACTAGGGTGTGTAAAGTCATGACCTTAAGGCCATAATGAACAAAAGTGGGAAGTCGTTGAGCTGTGAGTAAATGGCTTACCCCTGCACAGTAGAAGAAGGCAAAAAACACAAGGTGAGCTCTCTCATAGAGCCTTCAATGGAACCCGAGCTCGTAGGAGAAGACCAAGCAGGCCGAAGTCACAGGAAGTGCAAAGAAGGTCAAGAATAAGTATGGCAAGGCCGCGACCTTAGGCTCTTCTGCTATTCCAGAATGAAGAAAAGGAAGTTTCAATACAAAGAAAAATAAAGCTTACCCACTGAAGCTCGACCAATGAAGAGCATGGAGAATTTTACTAAAGCACATGAGACTCGGTTTCAACATAATCATGGCGGCGTTATTCTTCCAAACAAAGCTTCTTTCCTTCAAACTCACGGGTGCAAAATGAAATGATTTTTAGGGTTTGGCATTCTTTTCTCATGCCCTAATTCGAGCGACACCATAATCATCCAGAATGTTCGGTCAAAGCACATGGAGAATTTAAAATGGAGGTTGAAAATTATAACCTTTGCATTATAATTTATCAAAGTTTGAATGTTGATATTTAAGGGGGGGTCGAATTTCCTAAGTTGGTTGACATGTTAGGTCTTTAAGATTTATCTTTTTGCCTTAGTAAAATATGAAG
>VDFB02120821.1:0-12323 GCA_007258455.2 Sequoia sempervirens | reverse complement strand
TGGTTGATAAAATTAACAAGATTCCAACCAACTCTCATCGGTTAACACCACCTTTCACAACCGTCATTATTTGCACACCGTGAAAGCAACAACAAACTGTATTGCAAACTCAGCAAGAATGATCACTTAATGGCCAGTAGTGAAAGAATTTGACGTATAACTACTCTTCACATTTCAACTTATTCTGGTTTTGGTTAATGACACATGCATACCAGTTAACTACATTCTTATTTTGTAATCCTTGTTTCTTTTAGAATGTGAACCAATAAACATCAATTTATAGGAGAGGACTCAGTAATTGTGCATCTTAATTTCTCTCTTCTCAAAATCCTACTTGAAAATTTCAAATCACTCCAATTTTTTTTACAGAAGCTTATTTGGCAAGTCCCCTGCTTGTAACTTTCGTTTCAGGGCCACATCATCAAATATGATGCCACATCAGCATGCTTTTTGTCAAGGTGTCCAACAAGGCCCAAAACAAACATGTTACCAATACTTGTGCATTCACATCATGGTAGTTGAGCGCTGATGTGGCATCACATGATTGGTTGCTTTTTAAATCAAAGGAATACATTTTATTTAAGTTAAGGTAGTCATGTCACAACTATTGGACATTATATAAACAACTACTATCACAACTATTGAACATTATATAAACAACTATTATCTCAACTATTGAAACACGGTCAACTACTGGGTCCTCTCCCCTACTTGAATATAACAGAAATTACTCGTGTATAGGATTTGGAATACGATCGTTAAATATGTTAAACTTGTGGCTATCCATTTTAAGCTCCTATTGTTGCCTTTATAAAGCAACCTTCTTTAATGCCATACGGTTTTGCTGCACTTGTCTGGAACAATCCATTTTTAGGTCATAGAGCCGTATAAGATTGATGCGTTCAGCACAACTACTCTTAATTTAATAAAGCAATTTTTTTATTTTTATTAAAGGACGAAATTTCTTATGAATATGAGACGTAGAAAGAGGGTAAAGTCCTCATAGATCTGTGAAGGTGCCAAGAAAAACTCTTAAGTTAAAATGTGTTTAAAAATAGTTAAAAGATCTCGCTGATGACATTGGTTGTCATTTTACATTTTTCTCCTGGTTGTTTAATTTAGAAATAATCTTAGACTTTAAATATATGTTTTTTTAGATGGTGTCTAGTCATTTTTAATTTATAGTTGTTGCACTCGCCTCAACAACTTTGTTTCTAGAAATAAAAAATTTCCACAATTTCGAATTTTCTAATTTTGACTTTATAAATATTTTTAGATCAATACACATCAAATCCATAAACTTCAAATTAACTATTATGCTATGGCAGCCTTCTTTATCCATTCAAAGACACGTTTTCTTTTAATTTTATAAAGAATTTTAGTTTACAGTGAAATTGCATATTAAAATGAATACAGAAGGAAACCAAAGTAATGCTATTTTTAAATGGTGTCAAGTCATTTTTAATTTATTGTTCATTTAAAGTTGTTGCACTGACCCCAACAACTTTTTTTCTAAAAATAAAAAATTTCCACAATTTCGAATTTTCTAATTTTGACTTTATAAATAATTTTAGATCAATACACATCAAATCCATAAACTTCAAATTAACTATTATGCTATGGCATCCTTCTTTATCCATTCAAAGACACGTTTTCTTTTACTTTTATAAAGAATTTTAGTTTAGAGTGAAATTGCATATCAAAATGAACACAGAAGGAAACTGAAGTCACGATACTTGTGAGAGTTTCTTTCCGTGAAAGCAGTGCGAAGAAGAACTGTAAAGCTAGTAAAAATTCGATAGTATATGTTATACAATTAATGGGTGGACATGGTCCGTCAATTTTACTTTTCTTTAGTATTTACTGAATTTAAAGATATTCTTTTAAAAACTTAAATATATATATATATATATATATAATTTTAATAGTTTTTAATAATTAATAATTATTTTAAATATGAATGAAATATAAAAATTGTTATTAATTGTTATTAATTGTTATATTTATATTTTTAAATTGTAATAGTGAAATTATATTTAAGTAATTATTTATTTATCTATTTATATAATAATGTTGCAAATAATACTTGTAATAAAGTTAAAGGTGTTATTAAATGATTTATAGACACAAATATAAATATAGTTTAATAATTAAGTATTGCAAATTTTTATGTTCATTTGGTAGTTATTTCTATGGTACTTGTTGAATAAAATTTGAAAGGTAAAGTACCATGTGTGCCATTGAACATTTTTTCAAAAATACTTAAGATATATATATATATATATATATATATATATATAAGTTATTAAATGTAAGTACTTGCTGAATAAAATTTGAGAAAGGAAAGTATACATATTAATGTCATTGAACATTTTTCAAAATACTTGAATTCTATATATATATATATATATATATATATATATATATATATATATATATATATATATATATATATATATATATATATATATATATATCTTGAGTATTTTGAAAAAATTCAATGTTGTCATCACCCCCTTCAAGTATTTTCAAGCTCTATATCTTTGACCCTAAAAATACTTAAGATATATATATATATATATATATACTTATATATATATATATATATATAGTTGTTAATAATCATAATATTATTTTAAAGAAAACTATAATATGTTACAATTAATATAAATAGTTGATGTGAAAATGTTGACCTGCCATATTACTTTGATAGCACCATGTTAATTCATCATAACTAATTATAAACATGTATCAGATGATTCCCTTAAGGGTGAACTTAGAGAGATAGACCATAAAAACTGCTCCTTTTCTACATAGCATTACTCACCTACATTCCTACACATTTATCCTCCACCTCATAAATATGCATATGTTCCAATCTATTTGTCCAAATTGTGCATTTATTAAGTCTATTCATGCACACATCCTCATAAATTTATGATCTACTTGGATTTTATATTTTCCATGGATGTAGAGTCAATCCCCACGCTCATAGATATAACCCCTTGTTTTGCAATTTTTAAATTCAAATTCTAGTCAACTATCACCCATTTATTTCCTACCTTGAGCCAACTAAACATAGTTTCCATGATTTATTATTATGTCCTTGTATGTTAAGGATTTCAATTCCATTCATTTATCATCATCAAACATCAAGGGATTATTATTCACATTCAAGAAGGAGAATGCAAGGAAAGCCTACATTGGATTACTTAAACAAGCCTAGATCTACATAATCATCTTGGGAGCATTTAGTTGATGCTTGTTCTTTTCTATCATGAGAATGATTATAAATCAATTACATTTTTGGGGGCATCATTGAGGAGAACATGTTTCCAAGTGAATTGAGAACCTTTAAAAGATGTTTCCAAATATTGGATCCTACATAATAGTATGGACAAAGGAAAATTTAATAATTTAGGAAGTAGAATTACACACTAGATTTGAGATTATATACACACAATAACAGAAAATTTAATAGACTCTACATGAAAAATAATTAAGAGTTATGAAATTAGTCAAAATAAAAATAAAAATTAGATGGATTTGACAAAGATGTACTATGCTTGACCCTAAGATCTTTTAATTTAAGTAGTGACAACATTACAAATATGCTATTACTATGAAGGATACATCATGTCATGCAAGCACATTATGATGACAAGGACTTCTACATATCACAATGATTTAGTAGACACAAATTCTTTTGGTGTGATACCCTTTTCTATACACGATGTTTTTAAATATGATCATATTAATTTGCATCTCTTTTGAGCCATGTAGATATTCATAATAGCTTTTCACATAGAGATCTAAATTTCATGATGATCACATACATATTGATGATATTTTATTTCTCATATAGGTGTGTCATTGATGCTACATTACCTTTTAATGCATAAGAGGATCTCAACTAAATTTTCACCAAAGGAATTTATGAAATGATTAATGAAACTAAAATGTGGGACAAAACACTTAAAATTATGTTATATTTTTTTTGATAAAAATAGGACCACTTTATGTGCTCTCAATATTTGACACTCTTAATTTCTACCATTGTAATTTTTTTTAGTAATTTACAAGCTCTATTTTAAACACTAATTTCTTGTTAGATTATCACATCAAATTTGAGCACATGCATCTTGAAGTACTTGTTAAAGTTTTATTTTTCTTGATTTAAAAAAAAAGGTCACTTTTAACCCCTAATCTTAATGCATTTACCTACGCATTTTTCACACACACTTTCCTTCTATGTCCTCATATATACAATTTTTAGCACCTTGGTTTTCATATATTCCTTGTTATTTTGTACGATCCTATGCTTCCTATGTTCTATATTTACTACTTTAGTATTCAAGTATTCCTTAATATTATTCCATGCTTATTATTACATGTTCATGATTATTATCTTTTTTACATCTTTTCATTACATATTATGATCCTTTTTGTGCTCACATATTTATAGCTTGGTTATGCCTACATGATACTTAACAAAAATTTATGACTATCCTTATCTTGTCATCTATACCTTCATTAGGGAAACATTCAAAGTCCCCTTATTATACATGTTTCACAATTATATTACTTATATTTTTAGATACTTATCATATGATGCTATATTCTACCATATTTACTTACCTTATCATGATTATATATTTCCTTCTCTCCCTCTAGATACTTTCATTATTTATATGCAACCAATTAGATGGACCATATATGCCACTAACATTATATTTTTAGTTTTATTTTATGGTGATAGGATTATGGTCATTCTTGTGTGTAGGGTTTGTTCTAAATCTATTCTACTTGGCTAGATCCATTTTATCATTTCATTTATAGAAGTAGACCTCCTTTATGTATACAAAGTTCTTCAACACCTTATCTTTTTGTTCATAGCCTTTTAAATTTTTCCACTTTATTAGAGCCTTTTCCACATTCCTTTACATTTATATATGTAGTTTGAATATTACCAAGTTTCTTATAATAATCAAAATCTCTTACCTTTTTCTTCTTTCTTTTTAATTTTTTTGAGTATGGTTCCTTTTAAAAAAATGTACATGTTTAGTTCTTATTTGAAATATGTGATAGATGGTTACCTATTATATTCTCTTTTATATTTTCCATATTTTCAATGGACTACTCATTGCGAGAAAAAATTAAGAACTCTTTATCACTTTACAAATACCTATATCCTTTGAGTCTCTATAACATATTTGATTCATATGTTGGCTATTATTTTAGTTTAGCATCCATCCACTAAGTATTTTTCATACATATCAAGGCACGGGGGAAAATATAATGATGAAAATTATAAACCCATGTCATTTTCCCATATTTCTTGGGACCACTTTGAATAAACTATCCCAAATATGATAATTATCTTACAAATGGAAGACTCTAACTTAAATTAGGTTCACGACATATCCATATCCCAATTCTATCATCACTCCTTCCTAGAAGATTGGTCTTAATTTATGTAGCACTACTTGATGGTGTAGATCAAGTCCATGGGTGCATACTTGACCCAATACATTTTTATAATCATAATCCAAACCTTACAATTTTAAAATTGAAACTATAAATTGAATTATTATTGACCATTTCACTTGTTATTATGATTTTACTTAGTGAATTCTTGTGTTAATTTGTGTAATATGTTTTATATTTATGGGCATTCATTAAATCAATTTGAAATAATCTTGGATAGCCCAAGGCATTATTATTGAACACATCTTGAGTTTAAATTTTTTATATGGAATCAAATAATCTATTATTATCAAATCACATAATCCTAGGTCCATTGCATGCTCTCATAATGCCATCAATCTTGATTAATCATCATTATATTAATCCAACTAGAGGTATGATTGGAAAATACTATCCCTACAATTGATCATATTCCCTAAAGGTGTTCCTAAGAACCACCATTATAAATACTTATATCAAATATCAAAGTGAATGAAATCTAATAGTCAATCTTCTACCAATTTTATATTTATAAGTTACAATTTCAACATATTTTCAATTAAATGTTTCTCATAATGATTAGATTTTTAGATTTAAATCTAACCCATAAAATAACATAAACAATTGATATAATCTAAGACATTTATCTAAATAAGTCATAGAAATCTAAGATCATAATATATCAATTTCTAGCATCTATTACACCATATTTCTATGATTAATCTTTTAACTAAATATTCAATTTAAATTCATTTAATTTTTTGTATTCAATTAAATAATTATAATTCTCAATCTCAATTTATTTATCTAACTTAATTATTTATTTATTATGTTATTCAATTAACTTAAGTAAAGTATGTTTTTCCATCATAAATTGAAAATTTATATAAAAATGATTTAAATAATTATTTTAATACTTTAGTATTTAATTGATATTAATATCAAATTTTCTTTGTCTAATAATTATAATTTTTAGATATAGTAAATATAAAGGAGATCAATACAAAAGAACCAAGAGAGAATGTTTTAGAAGCAAAAATCAAAGAGACCAGGTATAACTAGCCCAAAGAAATAGACCCAACAAAACCATATACACATGACTATCTCTGTCCAAGAAGACTTAGCAAGTACAAAACATGAGAAGTTGCACTACCAGCCCCGAAGCTAAATACAACAACCCAACACTTAGTGTTATCCCATAATTACCAATTACAAGATCTAGAACATGATGAAATCCATCCCAAGAGCAACTATCAGTCCAAAAAGAACAAAAAGACAGCACGAATAAGCCACGAAGAAACATGAACAGTATTGCCAAAGCCACCAAATGGTATCAAGGTTTTTGCAGCAGTCACATCTCCCATTGAAGGACTAGGAACTTAGTCATTCCACCCTTTCATCAGTACAATGACAACTTTCTTATTCTTTTTTTATCTGGATTCTTCTCTTGCTCAACATTCAGTTCTTCCCTAAAGGCTTGCATAGCTTTTAAGAAGAGCTCAGCACTAGGGTGACCATCCTGCCACCTGTGTCTATACCGTGCATCCATAATGCCAATGGTGGTTTCTTTGATATCCAAGTACTTCCAGAACTTATCCTTTGATATCTCCATCGTTATGATAACCTGCATTGCAACATTGTTAAAGATGAGTCCTTTATAGGACTTAGTAAGCAATCTCCTCCTATCTTGAAATCGATCTTCATTCTGAGCTTTCCAAATAGCCCAAAGAATCTCAGTTGAAAGAACATGCCAAAATAATAAACCAGTTTTACTCATGGTATTCTTTTGAGAAAATAAGATGTGCTCAGGAACTAAATCCCCATTCTTTCTCCAGATGTTAATGGAATTGCAAAACATATTCCAGACTTCCTTGGCAAAGAGGCAATCAAAAGAAATATGAGTTATTGATTCAGGTTTCCTACTTAAAGAGAAAATATCAATATCATCCATTTTAGATTTAAAGGAAAGTTTCTGCAAAATCAAAAGCCATCTGAAACATGCCTTCTTGGCCTCTAGTTCTTTTTGCCAATTTTTCATGAAAATTTTCTGCCATTGTTCTTTGTTAAGATTCATTGCCAAGATTTATTCATATGTCCAGTTAGGTGAATCTGATCAGTTAACATTGCATAAATTTCCTTAACCTTGGATTTCATAATACTATTACCATTTTGCCAATGAAACTCTTGAAATTGGAAAGGATCATTTTTGGGTTCAATTGGGAATTTGAAGTGTCCACAAGCCTCTCTAAGCATTGAATAAGTTCTCCAATGACTTTGAGGGATATTAAACTCTGAGCTGAGATCAAACCAGTCCTTCAAACTGCCATCCTTTAGAATATCACTAAAGCATTGAATCCCTTTTAGGGCCCAACTCTTAGTAGAGCAGCCCTGAATAAGAGCTAAAGGTTTTCCTTTATGTTTCAAGTTCCACCAAAAAGACCTGTTGGAGTAGATAACCCTGATCTCACCCTTGGTGAAGTGGCAATTGGATAGGTTCTTTTTTATGATTTCCCAAGCCTTCCAAATAGTTTTAAAGACATTGGATCCTGTAGGTGACATAGGCCAATCACAACTGAGGACATCAATGAAAGGGAGAAGTTTCCAGGATTTTGCATGTTCAAGAACAACATTGGATATTTTATTTCTGATTAGAACCTTCTAGGGTTCCTCCCCCTCCAAAGCACCAATTACCCATTTTGCAGCTAAGGCAATTCCTTGGATTCTTAGATCTTTCAAACCCAAACCACCTCTTCCTTTAGAGATGGTGCACCATTCCCATTAACAAAACGTCTTTTCTTTTTCCCTTTTCCATCAGACCAAAGAAACTCTCTTATTCTTTTTTGAATAGCATTAATTTGGTATGAGCAAAAAAACCAGACCGAGGCAAAGTAGATGCTATAGGAAGACAAATTTTTTTGGCAAATCTAGAATCTCCCACCAAACGAAAGATACTGCTTATTCCATTTTGACAATTTCTTTCAATCCTGTCTTTAATCCAACACCACATTTCTTTTAGGTTAGGCTCAACAGCAAATGGAATACCAAGGTATCTCACTAACTTTTGTGCCCCCCCCACTGAATAACATATCTGTTAACCCAATCAGGAGGCACATCCTTCCACCCAAAGAAACAAGATTTAGAGGGGGCCACTTTAGCCCCAGAAGCACAACAAAAGATATTTAACTTATCCATCAAAACTACAAAATTTGCATCTTCAAGCTGTAGAAGAATAGAGGTATCATCAGCAAATTGTAAATTAATGAGTTCATTATTATTAGGCAGTCGGATACCTCTTACCCTTGGGGCCAGCAAATTGTCCCTTAGAATATAGTGAAGAGCATCCGAAGCCATGACAAAAAGAGCTGGTGCAAGAGGGCATCCTTGCCTTACAGATCTTCCAAGAATGATATTGTGTGAAAGAACTCCGTTAACCTCAACCTGAGCAGAGGCATCTTGGAAGAGTGTTTTGACCATGGAGTAGAAAACTTTTGGGAACCCAAAGGCCTCTAACATCAAGAGAACAAAATCCCATTCAATCCTGTCATAGGCTTTTTTAAAATCAAGCAGAAGCATTGCAGTATCTTGTCCTGAGAGTTTGGCCTAGTTCATGGCTTCCCAGCTTGTTACAAGATTTTCCAGAATATATCTCCCCTTAATGAACCCTATTTGGGTAGAATTGATGATGACAGGAAGGATGCTAGCCAATCTATCAGCAAGAATCTTAGCCAAAATTTTATAGGAAACATTCAGGAGAGTAATGGGCCTCCAATTTTTTACAAGTGTCCTATCTCCATCTTTAGTGATCAACTTAATGATTCCCTTATTGATATTTTTCCCCAGGGTTCCTTTCTCAATAGCCTCTTTATAAACAAGGTAAAGGTCTTCACAAGTCCAATCTATGAAGGATTTGTAAAACTTTGTAGGGAGCCCATCGGGGCTTGGGGACTTGTCATTTTTGAGAGAGAGAATGGACCTCTTTATGTCCTCCTTAGTGATCTCTCTTTCAATTTCAATAGCCATATCATCACTGATCCTCTTAGGCATAATCTTCTTAATGTAATCCTTGGCCTAATAATAGGCCTCACTACCCCCTTCAAAGGTAAAGAGAGTCTGATAAAAGAGAAAGAACTGCTCTCTTATCTCATCCTGATCTATCAGAATATTACCATTAGCATTTAATTGCTCGATCCGCTCCTTGGCATGTTTCTCCTTAAGGTACCTGAAAAAGAACTTGGTCCCCCTATCACCATTTTCAAGCCAATTCAACTTGGCCCGGACTTTCAACCCCTGAATCTTCCTGGTTTGAAACCTTCAGAGAGAATCTCTAGCCAAAGCGAGCCTATTAATCAGGGCATTATCTGTGGGGCAGTTCTGGACTTCTGCTTCAACTTGATAAAGATTGTCCTGAAGAAGAGCCTCCTTCTTCCTCCTATCTTTGGCCCTCTTTTTCCCAATAGTCTGAAATAGGATTTTTCAGCCTTGGACATTTAGGTCCCATCTCTCAATGGGAGATAGAGATTTATGCATCCATTTATTGATTGACATAAGGGAGGAAATGGCATTTCTGCAATCACCATCCAATAAAAGACTAGTATTAAGGCAGAACCCAACTTTGGGAGCCACCCTTAAGAGTGGCCTGCTTTTGAACAAAAAATTGGCCCTTATTGGATGGTGGTCAAAAAGAGAGTAAGGGGTGACCTCCACCTTACACCCATCCCCGATAAAATCAGTTGTGAGAAAAGCTTTGTTGATATAAAATCTATCAATTCTGCTGAAGACTCTCCTTCCACCCTTCTGATAGTTAGACCAGGTGTACCAAATCCCTTTAGAATCATTTTTTTGTCCTTCAATAGGGTCTTCAAGATTCAGCTTAGATTTTAGCCTCTTCCAATAAAACCTCTCAGCATCCTTCCAATCATGAGCAAGCCCCCCATACTTGTCCTCCTCTCTTTCAATAAAGTTAAAATCACCCCCTATGATCCAAGGGATGTCCTGAAGATTGAACATCCATTTCCACAAGAGCATTCCGTCCTTATAGTCATTAGGAGCATAGACTGAACATATGCCAAAACAATTATTATTCCTTTTCAAGATTGCACATACAGCCCTGTTACAGGGAGAGATACTAGAGTTTATCACATATGGAGACCATGAATTGGCCATCAGGATTAAAGCTCCACCTTTACCTTTTTCACGGTTGGTGACAAGCTAGGATGCATCCTTCCAGATCACTTTCAGACTAGTTTCAAGAGCAAAGCCAATAGACTTAACTTATTGCAAAAGGACAAAGTCCTTTTCCTTTTTTTGAGCAACAAACCTCCTTACCATACGCTTTCTGTTAGGGGTCTCAAGACCCCTAACATTCCAGGACAGGCAATTAATTTCCATTCCTCCGCTCATCATTTAAAGGGCCTCTGTCACACCTAAAGTTATCAAAACACTTAGGAAGCCAAGTCTCAGCTTCTATTCTTTTTGTAGTGGGAGGAAGGGACACCCCACTCAGTTTCTTTCTTTTATCCTTCAATAGGTGATTTATATCCTTCTCCTCCTAATGTTTAGAACCATCTATTCCTTTCTGCTTTTTGTACCTCCTTGTTTTTTTAACAAGAATCTCCAATGGAACTCCTTCCCCATCAGTGGTCTCCCTAGTGGAGATTATCCCTATATCATCTGCAGAATCCATTCCAGATTGAGAGGCAAACCCATCCGAATTGAGCACTCCATCAAGGGAGAAGGGTGCTATCAAAGCATTAAAAGGACACTGGGATTCATCAATCTTTAGATTACCATTTACATCAAAGTTAGAATTGTAGTGCAAGAGAGGCTCGGGAAGCACCTCAGTCAAAGCAAACTAGGTAGAAATCATTTTGCTTTCTTCTTTGTCATGATTTGGGGTTTTTCGTTCTCATTGCTTTCAGGAGGGCAACCACTTTGTTCACTGGAGCACAAACCACTTCCATGTTCATGAGGGAAAACAGTCTGGGTTTCTTTATTTTCATCATCAGAGTTCAATTCTCTGAAACATTTATCGTTGAAGGAATAAATTTCTTTAGAAATACTATTATTATTTCCTTTTGGTCGCTTCATTTGTCTAAGTTTCAAAATAGCCAATTGTTGGGCATTTAATTTTCCATTAGAAGGAGGTTCTCTTAGTTCCTCAAGTCGGGGAGCTGAGAAACATTCATCACCACTGTATTCCACCAACCCTTCAGTTTTATTATTAATTAGATCAGAATTATTTCTCTGCAATGTTATTTCTCCTTTGTTATTATTTATGGTAGTGTCTTCATCATTTGTATTTTTCTTCCTTATTTAAAGTATGATTTTCGGGGGTGAGCCCGCATTCCTCAGACTTCCCCGAAGTAGTTTCCGCCTTTTCAGTCTCCTGCGGGGTCCACATTTTGGAAGCGTTACCACCTAAAGATGAGGCTTTACTATTTTTATTTTTTATCAGAGGGAAAAACCTTCTAATATGACCCTCCCGATGGCAAAGATAACAAGCATTGAGGCCACTAAGGGCTTCCAAATAACAGGAAACAATCCCAAACTTGAGTTTAATTTCCAGGATCTGCGAGAGATCCATCCCCGGGGTTAAGGAAACCAAAACCCTCGCATCCGAATGAGGGAGAGGAGACTTAGTCTCTTCCGTTTTCAACATTTTGCCATAAGGTTCAAGCATTAGCGGGATAAATTTCCACAGCCACGGGGGAACCTGTTGGATGACCAACCATCGGGGGTTGGACAAAGCCAACACTTCCTCCTCAAGGGCCTCTGGACGCCATGCTAGGGCACGAAAGGTGACTTTTCTGACACTCTAGAATTCCTTTTCAATTATTTCTTGTTGTGATTTAGAGTTG
>VDFB02120820.1:0-11407 GCA_007258455.2 Sequoia sempervirens | reverse complement strand
TGAGAATCACAATGGCATTGAAGTAGAAACTTAATATTTTTCACTCATCATAAATTCACACAAAAACCCATAGTGACCTCAAGATTCTTAAAATATGTGATAAATATAATATTTTAGGATATTTCAAGTCAAATCAAACTTATGGTTCATCCTCCTAGATCAAACACCCTAATTGTTTGATGCTAATAGGAGGTCTTAACCATCCATTCTAAAAAGATGATTTACATTTCTCAAGGAGATACTTGGAATATTCTCAAATAATTAAATTATTGTTGTGCATGAAAGATATCTCCAAAAGAAAACAAGGAAACCAAAAACCTAAACCTAACTTAGTAAACCTAGACCTATAGCAGAATGAAAAGTAGAGAAGGAAAACTAAACCTAATCTAATTATTTACAAAAAAATTGAGTAAGGAAGTTTCAAACAACATGGAAAGACACATGACCTCACATGGTTCCTCAAAATATTCAATAGTAACAAGGCATGAGTTATAATTCTGAACTTGGAAAATTTATACTTATACTTAGAAAAAAGTATTTTTGTAGTGGGTATGTGCAGGATCATCATGGAAAAAACAGGCCCTTAAGTGGCAAAAAATTCAGAAAAATTAGAGATAGGCAACTTGACATAAAAATTTGAATAAGTTATCTGTATTATTTCAAAAATATGTTTAAGAATAGAATCTATAGCAAATTGAATGTAGTTTCTAAACTACTAGGTTTATTTATTTATTTTTAAAATCTATTTGGTGAAAATCTAAAATTTCAATGCAGTAGTACTTAAATTTTAGGGAAAAAATAAGAAGTAGGTGTCTATCCTGACCAATCTGGAACCGTAATAAAATGTTAATATTTTTTATAAGATTTTAGATATGGTGAGGACTCATGTCCCCATGGTGATGCATATTTTTTTGTAATTTTCATAAATAATTACTTGAAATTGTTTCAATGGCAAATTTGTATAAAAAAATATTAAAACTGTATTCCACCAATCTTAACTATCAAAACTTCATAAAATTATTTTTAAAATCCCATAGTATGTAAATCATAGAATGTGACGCATGTTTTATTCAAAAATGCATATCGCTGAAAGCTATAGATGTTTTTCAAATCATCCCATCAATCGTAGACTTTAGTTGTAATTTGAATAGAAAATGAATAATAATTACTTATTAAATTCAAAGTAAAGAATAATTTATATTAGTAGAAAGTTGAGAATCTCCTTTAAAAACCCTTTTCGTTTCATCAATTTTGGGTTAAAAAAAATTGTTAGCCACATGGGCCATCATATCAGTTACATATCGCCACTTTTTGGCCCATCATGATCCTGCACATACCCTAGCAATACTTCCATATTCAGTGGAAAAACTAGGAAAATTAGCAATTGAGGTAAATCCTCAAGACCATGATTAATCCATATGTAAGTTATCCTTCCTAAACATCCATAATCAAATTGATAAACTTCATAATTCACAGTAAGGAAAGAAACATCTTGAAGTGTTGCTTGTTCGGATAGAATGTCATGTTTATCACCCACTAAAATTCCTTGTAATGAGCCAATATTAGCATCCATAGGTCGCAATTGGTGGTGCGACATTCTTCTTGCACTTGAAACATGCAAACTAGAGTCAGAGTCATCAACAGATAACATAAGGTGAAAATCAGATTGAACATTTCACCTATTCTTTTGTTTTCATGTAGAATAAAAAATTAAACTGCCAAAATATCTTCATGTGAATGTCCATCAAGAATCATCAATGGTTTGTCCTGAAACACTTTTTCTAATGCAACATGATGATCATATCCAATAGTCATGATTGTAGGGTCACTTTTTTTAGCATCATTTAGATTTTCTTGCACAGTAGTTTGATCAATATAAAGCTCGTCACTGTTAAAGCATAACATATATAAATTTTCAATGCTTGATATATCAGAATATAAAGGGAGTCTAATAGAATTTAATAAACATGAAGACTCCCTAAATTCATCCTTTATAGGTCTTGGATTAGAGTCTTGATCACATCTACCAAGAACATTGATTCCCTCATTCAATTCTTCTTCTTGTTCTTCAAGACACTCATCAACAACTTGTTGAAGTCCCTTCAATGAAGACTCATTTTATATATCCCTTGCAAGGAAGGTAGAGAACTCTCCACAAGACTATTTTGATAATGAGCATGTGAACTGAGAATGTGCCACTTCATGTATCTTGAACCAATTGAGTAACAATAACTCTTCCAAATAGATTTTGTATCGCAAGCCTAACCAATCCTTCATGAAATTTGCAATGAACTCATTGTATCTCACTAGTATCATCATTGGTTGGGGGAGTTTGAGTAATAACTTCCTTTTTTTAAGGTTTATCCCCATCTAACTCAACTAAACATTTTGTTTCAAATATTTGACTAGCTTCTACAGGAACATCTCTTATTTATGTAGGTTGCATTTCACTTGGACACTCATCATTTTCCTTTGTTGTCCTAGGTATTTTAGGTTCTTCCTTCTTGCACTTGATTTACTCTGGGGATGCTTGAACATTCACTGCTACATATTTGTCATATTCAACATTTTTTGATTCTTTTTCCTCTGCAATATACTCTCCAAGTAGCTTATTTTCACTTGTACATGGTTGTTTCATCAACCCTAAATGGCTTTTAATTTTATTAATAATATCTTCACATGAAGGGCGAGTGAGCTCCAAATGGGATGCATTATGCATCCTGCACAAACTAGATAGGAGAATATCTTGGAAACACAATCTATTTTCACTACTTAGTTTATCCTTAATCAACTCTTTGAAAGCTTCACTTGCAATATCAACATTTTTTTCTTCCACCTCTACAGACACCAGTGGTTCATGTACTTTCCAAAAGAAAATATTCCCCTACAAAGCCATCATCATTCTATCTCATTATGCTTAGAGGTATTATGAATTTTCCATTTGTTTGATAATGCAAAGTTTTGAAAAGTCTTAGGATACAATTACCTATTTAGAGACTCCTAAATATGAGAAATATCAACTTGAGGACTATCTTTACAACAAGAAATATGAAATTGTTGTCCTTCCATCTTGACTCAGATTTTTATACTTTCAATTTTTTGAATTTTTTGGATATTTCTACGTATAAAGAGATCTACCATATCTTAGATTCATACATGAAGACTCATTCAACTTTCATATTTTTTTCTTATGCTCAACCCTCCTTCTAGTGTCAATTATGTTGATGAGTTTTTTTACACTGCACAACACAGATAAAACATAGGTGTTCTATCTCTCTTGAAAGGTGACTTTTTGCAAAAAATATTTAGAAAATGACCCCAAGGTTCTGGATGTTAGGTCTTAACTTGCAAAAAAATCTCAATCTGTTGATGTGATTTGGTAGTATCAGAAAGGGCCTTTATGGTTGTGGACACAGAAAATGTAACCCTTCTACTTTTTCTTCCTTCTTAGGCCTTCCTGGTGATTTTGGCTTGATTTTTCCTTGATTTAATGTTGTAATGTGGTCAACACATTCACATTAGGCCTTGGGTTCTTGTGAATCATTAAGAACTCTATGATGTCCTGTAAAAGTGTTCTGAAGTATTATAACACATTTTTCAGACTTTTTTAGGACCTTATTAATATAATTCACTTAAATAATCTCTATTTATGACTTACCAAGCCTTATTTCAAAGTTTTGTAAAGAGTTGTAACAAAATTTCACGCTTTTCTAGGCTTGTCATCAATAATTTGACCCTTTCTTATTTTTAAATGACCCCTTAATACACTTTTCGGCCCTACTTAAGTGTGTTTCAAAGAATAATCCCATTAAACATCATTAAATATACTTTAATTCCTAACACTCTTTAAAATTTCCCTGGTGGGACCAAGTCGCCACCTTGGGCGACTTAGTCCCACTTGGCACAAAAATCAAAATTATTTCAAAATTCTAGCGGGATATTATTCTCTTGACCTTGAGGTCGGCCTGTGATGTGTTATTTTCAAGAAATTTTGTATAATCAAGTATAAATAAATGGTTTTCCCCTCATTTTTCATCTTCTAATCTCCTAATTTCCTTAATACTTGAATTCATCATTCGTAAGCATTCTAGGCATTATCAAGTCTACATTCATTGGAGCATCTACTTGCATATCTTTAGATTTCTACATCAAGGGTTTCGTTAGTTGTAGCATTACATGTTGTTCATTCATCATTTTCTTTCCATTTCATTTCATTTTCAAGGGTTTGATTACCAAATCGGGGTTTGACCAAGGCAAACCCCTATTCACCAACCCTTAACCCTTTTTCCCCTCTTTACATGTGTGTTTTGTAGGTCTTGTATTCAAATTTGTCAAAGAGAAAGGTGTTAAAAGGTGTCATCAATCCATCAAATTCATTCAAAGTCAACAAATCCCTAAAATAAACTTAGAGATCACACATAGATTGAATTTTGCAGATTCATATCTAGACACCTGTCAGGAACCAAAGTGTGGACCAAGAGCTACAGGTTGCATCTTCAAAATTCCTAAAAGCCAAAGGTAGAATATGTCACCATTAGTGGCGAATTAATCCCACTACCAAGCCTAAAAATTGATTTATGCATTATTGGATACCCTTTTGGTTGAAACATGTTCCTGCAAAATCTCCCTGAAACAGGACTAAGTCACCCAGCTTGGCATAAGTTTCCTAGTTGGCTTCAAAAATAATTTCTATAGGATTCCAGAGACTCTCTGCATCACATTCTAGTTTCCAAGTGCACCTCTCCATTCTTATTCATTTATGTTATAGTTTACTTTCATTCTTAGGACATTTTACATACAACATTGTGTTTTCAGACATTTTGCATTTCTTTTGTTTTTCATTAATAATCAATATATTTTATCAATTCATTTAATTTAAGACATTACATTTAGGCATATTTCATCCATACTTGCATTATTTTTGAGTGGGGACATTGCACATTTTGGCCTACCTATCTCCTTTTAGGTGAAAAACCCTAGAAGTGTTAAGGAGCCTTGTGGTGCCAAAATCTTTGTCCACTTTTTGGTGAACCCAACTTTAAAACATTTTACTTTTTATTTCAAGTGCATTTACATCCTAGGAATAGCTTGCATTGGTATTGCATTAGGATTTGCATTTTTTAAATTGCATTCTAGTTTTTTCAACATTGCATTAGTGAAAAACTCATTTAGCTTGTATTTTTGTATTGCATTTCATTGAAAATCAGAAAAATTCTACATTTTCATACTGTATCTGCATTTGAAAACCTACAAGGCATAAAAATCCATTTAAAATTTCTAAAATTTCTCAAAAAATTCACTACCTGGACTAATTCGCCAAACAAGGCGAATTAGTCCACTTGCACATTTTGCACTATAATTTCTGTCATTTTCAGATCATTTGCTGCATTTTTGTTTTATGTTATTGCATTTATGTTACTATTTCCTGATCTTTTGTTTTATTTCATTTATTGAATTTAGTTTTCTTTCATCATGGCTATTTGTTTTAATAAGCTTTGAATGTCATTAAAGTCCTTAGTGGATGTGTCAAGATGTGCCTTTGGAACTGATCCTAATGACATTGAACTTCCCCATGCTCCTTCAACTCCTAATGAATGTCCTCCTCGTGATGTTGACATCATTGGAGAAGATGATGAAAGCATGAGTAAGTTCCTAAATGAATGCCTTGACAACCTTGAAGCTAATGCATCCTTTTATCCATCCATGAAACAACATGCCCTTCCTACAGTACCACCTCCTGACATGTTTGGTTACTTACATCCTGAAACAAATAGAGGACCTAAGTTCCCTCCATCAAGTGAACCTAGTTCTTCTCAACAAGCAACCCCTCAACCATTTTATGATAACAAAGTCACCAATACTTCAATCAACCTTGAAGAAACCTATGGAAAAGGCTTCATTATCTTGAGAAAACAAGGATGTGACACAACAACCGAACATGACATTCATCAACTCTTAGAGAAAAATCCAAAAGAGGAAAACACAACTGGATTAGGTTAGCAAGATCCCTCTCATAATAGCAAGCCTCCTAGAGAATATTGGAGACTTCATGATGATGGCATGGTGATATTTTATTCGCCTCCCAATCTAAATGTCCTTCTTCCTCGAGAACACCCCTAACCTGATAATAATGACAAGGATGAGAGGATCACTTTGGGTCCTCCTCCTTCCATTCGAGAAAAGGGTGAATCTAGCAAACACAAACGACCTTACAAGTTACAAAAACTCAAGTTTCCTCTCCATCCACCACCTAAATGTGAAAGGAAATTGCAAATACTTTTAAACAAATGAATCATACTATTACAACCTATGAATAGATTGGTGATATATCCTAAAGATGCTAACGTTCCACATTGTGCATATCACCGCATTCTTGGGCATAGAAGTGATGAGTGTCATCAACTGAAAGAAATAATAAGTATCATTTTGATGGTGACAATTGCTATCCAATAATTCCATAAACCACTCTCCAACACCTCATCATGTAATAGTTGTAGAACATTCTCTTCTCACTATTACATGACCTTTCCCATCACCTATCTTGGCTCATTATTGTCTTGCATTCAGTGGGGACTAGAAGTTGCTATCCTTGTCCTAGTAATGCATTTGACATTGTCCCTTAGCTATGTTATTCACCTTCTACTTATACCACTAAGATTGGGAGTGAAGATGACTTGCCTCGGACAGCCATTCTGTTTTCTCCTACTATTGTAGTTTAATTGATCCCTAAAGACGAATTCCTCGACGCCGAGTGATAAGATTTCGTGCGCGAAACGCGGATGATATCTTTATGTTGATCCGTTCTTCTTGATGATAGCATTGATCGATGTCTCTTTTTGCTGATCCGCGGCGATCCCCTGATCTTTGTTTGAGATAAGGCATTGAGACACCCCGTGTCTCTCTCATGTTGAACCAAAATCTTTTTCATTTCCTTTCTCCTTTTCATTTTTATTTGGCTTGTTTTTTCCTTTTAGGGATGACAAAAAGTGTCGAGACACCCTATGTCTCTTCCATGTTGACCAAAATAGTTCTTTCTTTTTCTTTGTTTTCACTCTCTCCATGTCATTCTTCTAGTTCTATGTATTTGGGGGATGATGAAAATTTTGAGCTCTCTCATGCAACATTACAACAAAGAACATACCAACCCCAAATCTATAGATCCCTTATGTGTTTGGTGTTTTGGGGGCAACCCCTTTCTTTTCTTTTTCCTTTCCTTCACATGGCATAGCCTTACTCAGAAACGTATGACTTGGCATAGGGGCTTTCCAAGTTGGCTCTCATGTCTTTTTGCATTTTTCTATTTGCTAATTTTAAAGTAATTTCTCATAGAATGGTGTGTAAAGTAAGCAATTTCATTTGTAAAGTGGGAATACGCTTTTGGCATTATTCATTTACATTTTTGGTTCTTAGTGCAACCTTATTACTTTATATGATGTGTTTATCACTTTGTGGACGACATTGGGTGTGATGTCCTTCATAAGCGTGATCTATCTTAGCAGATGGTTGCATTCTTTAGTGGTTTGACAGAGATTACTAATCGCATCCCCTAACTTGTTAATTTTTTATTCTTTGATTGTTCTCTGAAGACATTAGACAATGTTCCTAAGTTAATACCTCGGGAATCCAAGCACCTTTTGAACATCCTTTTGCATGTTGCATTTTTCGTTATATAGCTACTCCTTTGTATCATAGTTTGTATGCATGGGAAGCACCCCTCAAAGCAGTTCATGAGTTCCAGTAAGGTCAAGTTTTTCTTTTGTCTCATGAAGCTCGAAAGTCATTTTTCTTTTTAGAGGCCTTTATTTAAAGTATATCGTGAGGTATAACTTTGGTATGAAGGTGAAGCCTATTTCAAGGGTGGCATGACTTTCCCCATAGCTACCTATGTTTGTGTGAGTGCATACTAGCCATGAGTGTATGTTTCTCACCTTTTGGGCCTTCTCATCTAGTGGACAGCCATGAGTTCCATCACCTTAGAGTGAGTATACATTTCCTTTTCTGGAAAAATAACTTAGATCTGATCCACAATGGGATATACAAATGATTGAAGCTTCATTTGAATCTCTCTCTTTTTATTCTCCTTCTCTCTCTTTCATCATCATTTTTATGTGTGTTCATTTCCACTTATGTTTAGTTTTGCATGGGATCTTCATCCTGGGGGCTTGATCATCCCTCTTGATCGTTGTTGTCTCATCTTGATAGCATTAGTTCATTGGAACCCCTCTTGATTGTGTGTGGGTCTACTTTAGTGTGAGTTTGAAGTAGCTTCATCCTCTCACTAAAGTGGGGGCTAAATGTGGACACAGAAAAAGTAACCCTTCTACTTTTTCTTCCTGTTTAGGCCCTCCTGGTGATTTTGGCTTGATTTTTCCTTGATTTCATGTTGTAATGTGGTCAACACATTCACACTAGGCCTTGGGTCCTTGTGATTCATTAAGAACTCTTTGATGTTCAGGAAGTAAGTTGAAGCGTTGTAACACATTTTCAACACTTTGAGGAACTTAATAATATAATTCACTTAAATAATTTATCTTTTTATTACTTACCAAGCCTTATTTCTAAGTGTTGTAAAGATTTGTAACAAAATCTCATGCTTTTCTAGGCTTCTCGTCACTAATTTGACCCTTTCCTATGTTTAAATGACCCTTTAATACACTTTTTGGCCCCACTTAAGTGTTTCAAGAATAACTCGCTAAACATCATTAAATACACTTTAATTCCTGACACCCATTAAAATTTCCCTGGTGGGACCAAGTCACCACCTTGGGCGACTTAGTCCCACTTGGCACAAAAATCAAAATTATTTCAAAATTCTAGCACTCGGATATTATTCTCTTGACCTTGAGGTCAGCCTGTGATGTGTTATTTTCAGGAAATTTTGTATAATCAAGTATAAATAAAGGGTTTTCCCCTCATTTTTCATCTTCTAATCTCCTAATTTCCTTAATTCTTTAATTCATCATTCTCAAGCATTCTACGCATTATCAAGTCTACATTCATTAGAGCATCTACTTGCATATCTTCATATTTCTACATCAATGGTTTGGTTAGTTGTAGCATTGCATGTTGTTCATTCATCATTCTCTTTCCATTTCATTTCATTTTCAAGGGTTTGATTACCAAATCAAAGTTTGACTAAGGCAAAGCCCTATTCACTAATACTTAACCCATTTTCCCCTCTTTGCATGTGTGTTTTGCAGGTCTTTTATGCATATTTTTCAAAGAGAAAGGTGTTAAAAGGTGTCATTAATCCATCAAAGTCATTCAAATTCAACAAATCCCTAAATTAATCTTGGAGATCACACACACACACACTGAATTCTGTAGATTCAGATCTGGACACCTATCAGGAACCAAAGTGCAGACCGAGAGCTATAAATTGCATGTTCAAAATTCCTGAAAGCTGAAGGTGGACTAAGTCACCATCAATGGTGAATTAGTCCCACTACCAAGCCTAAAAAGTGATTTATGCATTTCTTGATACCCTTTTAGCTTAAACCTATTCCGATAGAATCTCCCCAAAATAGGACTAAGTCACCCAGCTTGGTGTAAGTGTCCCAGTTGGCTTCAACAACAATTTCTACAGGTTTCTAGAGCCTCTCTACATCACATTGCAATTTCTAGGTGCACCTCTCCAGTCTCATTCATTTTTGTTATAGTTTACTTTCATTCTTAGGACATTTTGCATACAACATTGTGTTTTCAAACATTTTGCATTTCATTAGTTTTGCATTAATAATCAATATATTTTATCAATTCATTGCATTTAGGACATTACATTTAGGCATATTTCATCCATACTTTCATTAGTTTTGAGTGAGGACATTGCACATTTTGGCCTACCTCTCTCCTTTTAGGTGAAAAACCCTAGAAGTGTTAGGGAGCCTTGTTGTTCCAAAATATTTGTCCACAATGGTTAACAAATACTGGAAGCTTCAAAATCAAATACGAGTTTCATGGGATCTAAAAACTAGCATAAACCCTAACTATATTTCCATATCTAAAATCTAAAAAATGGATTTTATCATCAAATGTGGCAATGCTACATGATGCTATTTTATTTCTAACACTAACCCAAAGAAAGATCAAAAGGTATAGGGTTCTAAGAGATCCTAAAACTAACACCTGAGATCAATCATAACAATGGTTGATGTTGCAGATTGACAAATCCCCATGGAAACCTATTCTTGCTTGATCAAGGACAAGCCCACAACTACACAAAAATGGTGCAATATTCAAAGGAAAAGTGAAAGGTTTTCAAACTATGAAAAATCATACATACACCTAGTGACTAGCAAGATATGAAAAAACATTCATTGTTGAACTTAATGTAATATTTGGCTTAGAGTAACCATGCACTGTGATTTACAATCAACAAACCCCAAATGGTATGAGCAAAAGATTCATGAAAACATCTTCAACATTTCACCATCATTAAAAATGAACTAAAAATAAAATTTGAGAATAAGAAACAAGAAACCATAACACTTTCAAACCTAACAGATAAATTCACCAAGTCAATGATCTAATTGTATTAATTTCTCCAACATTTTGCTAACATTTTATAGTTCTCTATCTCTTTACAAATGAAGAGGCATAGACCTTTTGTAGATATTACATTACAAATCAAGGGCTAGGATTAAATCCAATTCAAGGGTCCAAATTGCACCTCTAAAAACCCTAGAGCAACATACATTTAATAATTTTCCCCTTTTCTAGATAAAGACAAATGACACATATCGAAAGGAGAACAAGACAAAATAACAACTTCTAGGAGAAGATATAGTTTTTTGGTACACTATTTAATTCAAATTTGTTTTAAAATTCCAAAACCAATTATAATATTTATTCAATTTCTCAAACTACCTCCTCAATTAGAGTGATAGATAATTTGTAATCCTTGATCTTCAATCTTGCATTAAAGAGTTGGCACATAGCTTGGCACATATTCATGTGTAAATATGGAGGTTACAATTTTAAAATTTCAGGTTTTAACCTCCTTGGAAACATAAAGCCTTGGCATGCATTTAGCTTCCCCTTTTGAATTATTTAATCTCCTTCCAATAATAATTTTATGATGGCTCCTCTCCTTCCAACTTGCATTTGTATGTCAAACATGAAAAAAATTCCCTTGAAAATCAATTTTACTTCAAATTATAAGGAAAAGAACTCACATTTCTCTACATCTAACAAATATCCTTATTATTAATTCACATGCTAAAAAGTTAATCCCTAAAACATCAAAAATAAACCCTTTTTAAGATTTTGGTTCCATCATAGAATTTTGGAATTTTAGCCCTGTCGAGAAATTTAGGAGATTTTAGGCAACATGGAAATTTTAAAGATTTTGACTTGTCAAGAAATTTTCTATTTCAAGAAATTTCTTTTTTTTTCATAAAATTTTCCA
>VDFB02120817.1:0-25554 GCA_007258455.2 Sequoia sempervirens | reverse complement strand
GGCATAACAATTGATCATACTAGTAAAGACTCACAAAATAGATTTATCATTACAATCGCATGAAACCCTATGTGGCATAACAATTGATCATAATGGTAAAGATGCACAAAACAAATTTATCTAAACTATGGAAAGAATTCACCATTACAATTGCATGAAACCCTATGTGGCATAACAATTCATCATAATAGTAAAAACACATGAACAGATACAAAAAGAGCAATATTGAGGGCAAGGTAGGCGCAACATATATTTCTCTCGTGCAAAAGTTAATTACAAATGAGCAAAAGCTCTTATTTATATACATCAAGGTGTAGGGAACCCTAAAATCACCTTGAGTCAACTATAGTCTTGCAATGCATGCAAGATTTATTGCTAAGCCCTAATTAAGCAAACTATACAGTTAACTAGAAAACTACCATCAGTTAACCAAAACATCTAATCTAAAAATGGACAATTGTGCAAGCATGCACATCCTTAGTGAAAGCGAGTTAACTGGAAGACTATCATCAGTTAACGAAAACCCTAAATGAAACTCCAAGTGTGTAAAGCTAATCTCATAATAGATATGCATGAGATGAGACAGCGAGTTAACTTGAGAAGGTAACACCAAGTTTAACTCCTGTGTGTAATGTCTATCCTGAGAGGTGGGAACTGAAGTCTACTGATTGTGATCTCGAACAATCAATCCCTCAACGAGATTGTTAACTGCATCAGCATCTGAAGGTCGTCACAATTCACTACTTGTCAACAACTTGAGCAATCTTGGCAATCTTTGCACACTCAAACTAGCATTTCACTGACTTATAACTTTGGCGGCTCCGTAACTGAAGTGATGGCCACTATCTCTTCTGCAGCTTGATGCTTCTGACGCTTTGGCATGACGAAACTGTGAGGTTTGATTGCGCACACTCTAGTTGTGAGAAATGCAAATGAACTTGCTGCACATGCAAAACTCCAATGGTATCAACCCTCTAAACCAACTTTGGAAGACAATCAGCCACACAAGGCACGCAACCATGTGAACTTGAGTAACTACACCTGTCAACCCTTCGAATACGCTTGATACAAATCGGTCTCAGCTTCTCTGATGAAGTCATGAATTAAGACCGATTTGGTCTTGAATTCAATCTGTGTGTACTGTACTATGAAAAACTCGCCTGTTGACTGTGAACTTGACTATGTTCTGACAAGATCTCTGGAAAGCTAAAAATAGCCTGCTGAGGCTAAAAATAGCCTATCGAAGGGCTATTTTCGGCGAAAATCTGAGATATGGGTTTTGTCCAGAAAAAGATTCTAAGACAACCCAGAACGTCAGAAATGCGAAAATCTAACTTCTACTCGACCATGCAAAGACTTCTCAGTTGAGAAAATTCAAGAACGAATGTTCTGAAGTTAAAAATTCCTAAAAAATCAAACGCACTATTTTAATTCGAGGAAGCTATATGAAAATGATCCAGATGTTGAGACTTGTCAAATTTGCCAATTTCAGGAACATGCGAATTGTATACTGAGAGAAATTTGAGAATCAAGGAGGAAAAGGACGTTTTTTGTATGCTCTTCTTCAATGAAAATCGCCCTTGAATTCTTCAAATTGCTAATGATTATGAACTTTTATCCTGCAAAAAGATGTATTTGATGAAAACGCCCTTGGCAATAGATGAAGATTTCGCCTTTGCTTTGCCAGAATTCGCCTTTGCTTTAAAATCACGAATTTTCTTTGAAGAAATACGAATTTCTTTTGTTTGAAAATTACGAATTTGTCTTTAAGTTAATACGCCTTTTGTTCTTCAAATATGAACTCCTCTTGAAGAAACGCCTTTGAAAATTGATAAAATTTGATTTCCTTTGAAGATATGAATTTCTCTTAAGAAAAACGAATTTCTCTTTAGCCTTATGATACAAAAATGAAGAAGGCACCATAAGAAGAAATTCGCATCAACTGGTGAACTACAAGAATTTAAAACCCTGACTGAAATAGAAGCCTTCCAATTGGTCGCCCTTCAGTTGAACTGCCACTGACTCAGAGTTTCAAAAATAAATAATAATAAAATATTCATCATCATGCAATTTGAGAACTTAGCATAAAGAGGGCGCCAATCTTAAGAAAATCGCCATTTAATGCGAAAATGCAATAATAAATATTAAATATTATCAAACTTCAGTTGACAATTTGGATGAAGCTTTGAGATTCACCGGCGAACTTCACTGATTCCGAAAGGTCATTGTTTGAGCTCATAGGCGTCCATTTGCTCAAGATATTCCACTTTTTATTAACTTCCTATTTTGTAGTTGACGGCAAAGTCACGACTGGCCAACTTCAACACTGATTTCTGAGTGACCGGGAGATGCTGGGACTGAGCTGGAGAATTCATCGGAAAGCCTACTGAACAAGGAAGAAATGTCTGCTGGGAGACACTACTGCAAAATCCATCATTTAATACCCTAAAAAATTAGGCGCCCCTGATTAAATTCATTTACGGGTTCCAGACTTAACCATTTTCCTAAACTGCCATCTGACACTTCAAACGGCTGCTGACGGCGAACGACAAACCCTACTGATAAGAAACGAAGCTCACTGCGTGCCTGGAGACATTCTGCATCCAACGGATATACACACGACATCTGAAAGCTGTGTTAAGGGCCTCAAAAGTAAAAGCGCCCCTGGCTCTTAGTTGCACTGATGTCATTTTGACGAAAGTTGAACTTTCACCCAAGTACCCTACTTTGTCCTCTGATATCTGGAGCTGGGATAACCCGATTCGAACATTATCTGTTTTAACGGACAGCCAAAAGGGCCCACAAGAGAAGTCTCTGGAGGTGGCGAAGCAAGAAAACTGCTTCTAAGACCTCAAAAACTCCAGTGTGTATTTTATTTAAAATAACCACTCCAGACTTGGCCATTTTCCGGACGTCTTCATTCTTCAGCATTTCGCCAAAGACCTTGCACGTACGAGCGTTTGCCAAATCCCAAAGGCTGACGGCTAGGCTCGTTGAATAGATAAAGTAATTACGCTCAAAAGTCGTGAAGACTTCGAACACGAACGACCTCATCTGATAGGTCTAAAGGCTAGGTGCCTCTGGACTGTAGAAATACATTGCAAATTTTATGTTGGTCCGCCCGTGAAATTACATGCTTGGTAGAACCTCCGCCACGATCACCTGGAACGTCGGATCGACAAGCAGGATGATGCATTGCGAAGCTAGGCTAGAGTGGTACTGATGTCAGGAAGACTTCGTCTGCAAATTTTGCCATCTTAAGGGTCCTTTAAACCAGTGCCCTTGAGCTGTAGTTGCACTGGAAAGCAACGAAGATGCTCTGGAACGTGAAATCTCCATTATAAGCCCATCTTCAGACGACTGCTTCCGGAGTTCTGGGACTCGGATGACTGCGTTTGATAGTTCGTCGGATGAGCAGACTAGTTGTGAACAGATTGACTGTATTCGCTATCAGAAATACCAGAATTTACCCCCCCTTTAAGATGGGCGCCCTCAGGCTATAGTTGCGCTTTTGCCTGAAAAAGACAAATTTCTCATATCTGGAACTTTGGGAATTTCAACTTCTATCGCTGATTGCCGGAGCTGCGGATCTCGGAAAGCTTCGTTGGATAGCTCATCGGATAGCCAGACCAATTCTGAAGAGTTTGACTGTATGCTTGAGCACTTTCCACAAAATCTTGACCTTCAAAAAGAAGGGCGCCCCTGGGCTACAGGTGCACTTTTTGCTTTTCTTTGAGAAATCTTCATAAATTAACCACTAAAAACTCTGTTTCGATCACTGAAATGACCGTGTGCAACGTGAAATGCTGCCGTGAAATGCTCCTCCATCATGAAAAGCTCCATTTTGAGTCTCTGCTTCAAGCTTTGATCAATAAAACTGACTTTGACTGACAAATATTGACAAAACTCCATGCTTGATATTGCCCAAAACTGTATTTTACCTCATTTTAGCAAAGTTTAGACTCTTTTATGCAAAATGCCTTGATGAAGCAAAAAATTTGGTTTGGGTACAACAGGACCTCAAAGATAACTACATTTTAAATCAATTGATAAAACTTCAATGTATGTGTACATATTAAGCCTTAATTTGGTTTGGGTACAACAGGACCTCAAAGATAACTACATTTTAAATCAATTGATAAAACTTCAATGTATGTGTACATATTAAGCCTTAATAGTGTTTCTCTTCATACTATTTCCTCTTTATAATTTGATAAGAAAATTTTCTACTACAAAAATATTTGTAATTTCTTTTTTGTAAAAATTAGAATCGTCAAGTCTATTGATGTATTTCTGTAGTTTTTTTGGCTTTGGTCAACCATTTATTAGTACTTTACGAAATTTGAGTATAACTTAGATGATATATTTGAGAAACCTCTAAAGGAAGCTTCCCATGTTCCAAGGGCGAAAAAATTTCATTCAAAGTCTCCTAGTGCCTACAGATAGAGATGTGTTTCTGATATGAGAGATGAGTACCAAGGGTCAAGGTATGAGTCTTAGGGTAACTATGTTGTAAATTGTAGCTCTAAAAGAAAGAAGAAAAGGAAAAAGGAACAAAGAAATGAAGATTGAAATCCTATAAGTGCTAGAACTCAACAAAAATGAAAGAAAAATAGAAAAATCCTAAATCAAAAAGCAAAAAGAAGAGTTACATATCATTAAAATCTGGTCAAAAAATCTGACAAATCGGTTGAAAATCACTCAAAACAAGTCTAAATCAATTGAAAATTGTTGCAATGAAGTCAAGGAGTGGAGGGAACATGAGTAAGTGTCTTCAAGGTGGAAAAAATGATATTTTTGGCTGTTTAAGCTATATGAAGTTATCTTATGTTTGTGTAGGATTTGTGAGTAAACTCATGAGTTTTCTGGCTAGTAACTTGCTGGCTCTGTCCCACTCATGGGTACTCTTGAGTCCGAAAGTAATTCCCATAAATTTTCTAATTTGATGTTAGCCCTCAAATAGTAGGTCTTGCCATCGTAGACCATCTTACTATTTTAGGGGCAGGCAATGTTTTCTGACCTAAATTGTCACCAGGATATAAATTAGAAAAAATACCTTGTAGGTTTAAAAATTAATTTCTATTTTTTTTTCCCTCAAACCCACTATAATTTTTAGTTTTCCAGTGCCATGTCTTGTTTTCCTTTATAGTAAAAAAAAATGAGCCAAAAATAGGATACATTTAAATAATTTTAGAACCATTTTTTGAAAAACTATTAAATAGCATGCCAAATGTTGTGGGTCATGATTACTCACAATGAATCATGAATTTCTTTGTGAGTAATGTTATTACAAGTAGCACACGTTGTGTTCTAAATTCTAATTGATGTATGAATAGGAAGTTGTGGCTCCCATTGAATATTTGGTATGAGTTTGAGAACGGCCTCAAATTGGGCTAGAATAGTGTTTGGTTGCTTGATTTTCAGAGTTAAGTACACAAAGATAGTTGAACGTGCAATGGGAAGTGAGGTTGTCCAAAAGAGAAGGAAGCACTTGTATGATTAACATTCGTAATAGATGAAACTAAAGATGGGGACATTGGGTACTAATTTTGATAGATGAATAGAAATTAAGATGGGGACATTGGGTACTAATTTTGATAGATGAATAGAAATTAAGTGTAGGATGTTCAAGATGTTCTAGCTGAGATATTTCTCAATACATAAGTTTTGGGACAAAGAAGCGTTTGTTTTGGAGGCTCTTTGTAATGTCCCCTTCTCAGTTGTGATCGATTCAATTGACCGTTGGCCTATTCCGGAGACCCGTAGGCTACTCGAAGGGTGAAATTAGGGTTTCCTGTTTTTGAGGAGGTGGTTGCTTGAAGTTTGGAAATTGGTTTGCAGATTCTTTCTAGGTTTTCAGAAAGCTTCGCAGTGGTATAGTCTGTTTGGTATTCTGAGCAACTTCATGAATTTACTATTTTTAGTAAATTCTATTTCTAGCAGTGACCTTGTGGATTCCAGTGCTGTTGGCTCTCGTCTTCAACCAGTTCAGTTGGTAATTGGATTTTTGGCCCTTGGATGCTTTTTCTGGAGAGATAAGTTATTTTCATGTTATAATGTTATATTTTAATATTATAACCCCCTTGGCCTAGCATTGTAACTTCATGTTGTTTTAAAAAGGGGGACTTTATGGGTAAATGCTTCATGTGGAGATAACTTATATTTTTTAAGGCCAAATTAAGGGTTGGAGTAGTGGGACACCTACTTGAGGAAAGAGATTATTTTTTATAAAGTGAAATATTGCCTTGAGAAATGGACGTCACCTTTGGAGGGAAATAAGTTGAATTCAAATTTGAAATTAGGGCGCCCTTCTTGAAGCTTCTAGAAGATTCTCTTCAAGTCTATAAATGTTGGCTTCTTCTCTTCATTTGGACATCTCATATTTTCAGTAAAGTTATGTTGCCGAAATGGTGACAGATTGCTTCGAGGAAAGCACACCTCCTAGCTTGGCTCATCTTCTTGCTTGAAAGATAGCAACTAGTTGAGAGGTAGATTGTATTGAGTTTGTTTTCAGCATTGCATTTGAATTCCTAGCATATTAGTTCAGTTTCCTTGCATTTAGTCATGTTTTTGGAGTTGTTGAATATCACAGCTGATTGTAAGAATTGCTCATATCTCTTGAAATAAAAATATTATCATTCTGGGTGTTTTTCCTTTGTGTTTTCCAGCTTGGGGCGACCCTTCTTGGGAGTTTCCAGATTTTTTAGAGGTGTCTAGAATTTTATATTAAAAAATCGCCCCTCTCCTTGGCCGTACCATTCTGGGCTGTCTTGGAAAGTGTGCACAAAAATAATATTGCATTTTGTTGGTCAATTCTCATTCTAGGTCTCATTGTCATCATCCTAGCATTCGTTTGCATCAAGTCTCATGTCATTCCGGCAAGTATTGAGTGAGTTGTGAGTATTTTGGTGAATTCTAGAGTTGTTGATTGCTTCATTTCAGTTGCTGGTCTGTTATATCAGTCATATATAAATGAAGATTTGTGAGGAGTCTGAGTTTAGAGAGGTTTGTTAAGCATTGAGGAAGTCTTATATGTTATTGCAGCATTGAAGAATTTGAATTACTGGGCTTTGGCAAGCATTCTAACATATTGTAAGCTGATTAGTAGTACTATCAGCAATTCTCCTCTCTATCTTTCATTTACTTTATTGTACTTCCCGCCGCATAAGTGGAAGAGGCTGGCTTGCCGCCTATTTACTTTCAGTTAGTAGTTGTAGGGACCCTCTGACCATATGCTCGCCATCACTCGGCACCATCCTTGGTTAGGGTTACTTCAGCTCATCTTGCATCTAGATCCTCTGACCATATGCTCGTCTGTCCTAGATGCATTCTTGGTTAGAGTTCCCTTTCAGTTTGCATCTGCATTAGATCCTCTAACCACATGCTCACACCTTGCCCACATCGGGATCCTGGTGTACATTCTTGGTTAGAGTTGCTTACGCAATGTTTTGGTTTTAGAGCTAACCTTAACGGGTGCGTGTTGATTGTAATTGCATTTGAAAAAAACAAAAAAATTAGTCCAGTTCTTTACACTCTTAAGGCTTGATTATGGTTGAAAGTTAAAACTATATAAAGCTAGGAAGAATTGAAATCTGACTCAAAATATGAATGAACCAACAGTGGAAGCAAGCCGACCAGGACAAGAAAGTCATCGAATGCAAACCTTGGTCATTGATTTAATCAAAGAAAAAGTCCAAGTCCAGGGAAGTTTTAGGGATGGAGTTAGTGCTTGATTGAAGTTCTCGCATGGCTCACTAAAAATCTATGTTTCAAGGAGTCTTGGGATGGGGAGATGTGCGGACTAAGGATCTAGATTTGGGAATGGCTAGGGGGTGGTGGTGGGTAGAGGTTTGGGGGTTGAGACCTTAGGGGGTTCGAGGGGCAACACCCCTTGCAAGGGTTTGGGCACGGAGCCCCTAGTGGGGTTGAGGGTAGCGCCCATTGTGGGGGTTTGGGGGTAGAGCCCCCAATGTGGTTGAGGGGAAATGCCCCTCACAGGATTTTGGCAGTAGAGTGCCCAACAAGGTTGAGGGGTAGTGCTCCTCACAGAGTTTAGGGGCAGCACCCTTGACACATTCCACCAAGCACAAATAACACCTTCAAAACCACATAAACCTTCATGGCACATGCCATTTCCACAATTTTAACACTTTTTTTTTTTGCAACACCAAGTCCTTACTATTTTTGAAACTTGGGAGTGTTTTGGAATAAGGCTTAGATTCCTATTTATAAGTTTTTTGCAAGTGCTTATGGTTTGGGAGGTGCCCATAGACCATTAGGGTTACAGTTTATGGCACACAAATTGAAAACACTTTATTTTTAAAAAATATTTTTTTTTTTTCATTTTTTTGCCATGCAAGACACCTGGAAGTGCTAGGGACGGTTGGGAGACTCCTAGGAGTTCCCTAGATTTCTTGGGGTTGTCTTGGAGTCACCCAATTATCCCCAAACCAAGGGTACATCTCGGAAACATCCCCTCCTTGATGGGGATGTTCCAAAAACGCCCCTAGGTTTGGAGTAGAGGTTGTGGGATGGTAGGTGGACATCCCCCAATCCCCTGCATCCCAAAAACATCCCCATCCCGGAAATGGAGGGATTTGGAGGGGAACATGTCTCTGTGGAACATTGCTAAAAATAAGAACTGAGATAGTGGAGGAGGCAATAGATGTACGAAGATAATAAATGAAGAATAAAAGGATAATAGTAAGTGGGTTACTTGAGAGGGAAGTACTTTGGTTTGTTTGATTTGCCATAGAGTGGGTTTCCCTCAATAGGGACGGTTGATACCCAACCGTTGTGGCCACTCTTGAAGCATAATGCGCACATGGATTGTAGACATGGTTATTGCTATGAATTCCTATGTATTTTCACCATAGTTTGGACATTGTCCATAATATTGTGACAATGAAACATATTCCATTCATTTCTCCATCTTGTGTTCTCTGTGTTTTGATGTGAAATCTTTTATTTTCATCTTGCAAAGTGCAGGTACATGCCTGAAGATTCACCTTCAGTGTGTCATCTAGATACTTCTTTCTCATGTTTCTATTTCTGTAACTCAATCTCTTCCTTCTGTTGGGGCCTCTTCTCCATTTCCAATATTACTGACATAGGTTCTGTGAACATGTCAATTCAGGTGGACGATTGGCTTCCATTCTATGGAATCTATCTAGAAACAGATGTAGCCAGTGAAGTTTGATGTAAATCTGTCCAGGTTCTTACTGTCCTTACTTTTTGTCTGTTGGATGAAACGTATCAGCCATTAGTTGCCAAATTATTTTATCCCCCCTGCTTTATCTAAAACTCTAGTAGTCTTTGACCTTTGTAAATTTGCATTTATATGGGCCCAAGTATAGAGTCATGACCTTTCATTCTACCCCTGTGCCATTCATCGATATTAAATTCTTCTCTCTGTATCCATTTAGCTGGCTGCAATCTATCAATTGAATCATTTTGAGCATTACTTGTGTAAAAACCTCACAAATTGCCTCTTTAACATAATTGTTTTCCAGCAACACCTTCCTATTTTACATTCCCCTATGTCAGCAACAAAAGTGGTCAAACATGGTGCAAACGCTTAAACATCCTTAACATACTTTTCTTTATGGTTCATACTAGAAAATTCTCTTGGTAATAACTCTTCATGAACATTCAATATTGAAGGTTGGATATTTATACCTCCTAGAAGAATAGTATTTTAAGGTCCTAAGTTGAGATGTTGATCTTGTCAGAGTCCTTGAACCTTTCCAATGAAGCTTTCCTTGAATATTCAAGGTATCAAATTAGTCTTCATGGACTTATTCAAGTATCTGCTAAAGGATTGAGAATCCACTACTTGTCATGATTTTCTAATGGGATTATCGAACCTGAAGTACTGTAATCTCTGAGTTGTGTTTTCAAATTCTTGGTTTTTCTTTCCTCAATTTTCCCTTGCTGATGTCCGCTTGTTGAGTTTTAGGTTATTCATCCTCTGTTTTTTTTCTGAGGTGCCTTGATTTTGTGTTTTTCTTTCCTCGCTTTTGTTCTGATCTTTTTCTTGTTCTTGTTTTTACCCTCTTACATTTACCAATGTTTTGTATATACTTTTTTTTTTCCCCTCTGAGGTCCTGTTGTCATATTATTCTTATAGCTACAAATGCTTTTGGACATGAATGTCATTTATGGTGTAATAAATTTACTAGTGGCTTTTTTGTTTGTTATTATAAGGAAATGGTTAGTCCCGGTGTTACAATATTTCTGAACATTATGAATGTCTTAATATTTTGCAGATATATTTATACAACTGTCCTTTCCATTCTTGGAAAAGCTGGGAAACCTGCCGAGGCATTGAATTTGTTCCACACAATGCGCGTAATTCTTTTCCATAAATTCCACTTATAGGAGTAAATATTAACATATCACATTTGAAAATGCCACAACTGATATAATAATTCATTCGCTGCAGGAAGAGTTTTCAACTTACCCTGATATGCCTGCATATCATAGCATCGCTGTAACTCTTGGTCAAGCCGGTTATATCAAGGAGCTTTTGGATCTGATGGATTGCATGCAATCTGGACCAGATAAGAAACTGGAGAATGTGCCTCTTAGACATTGGAATCCCTGTCTGCAACCTGACTTGGTCATCTACAATGCTGTGAGTTCTTTTAAGCTTTATTTAATTTTGACACAATTATCAATGCAATACAGTACAATTTAATTTGCATACTTTGGCTTCCCCGTACTAAACTTGAAAAATAAGGGGTGGTGATGATCTGGATTTAGAACTGATTACAGAATAGATTCCTTTGTATACTAGCAGTTAGTACATTGTACATCAGGCTTTTTTTTTATCCTGGTAGGGCAGATTTTAGTATTTTATGTCAAGTTCCCAATTTCTTTTTTGAATGCATTTCACCCAAGTACTAATATTTTTCTTGCACTGCAGCTTGCAAATGCTTGTGTTCCTCACAAAGAGTGGCAAGGTGCAGTTTGGGTTCTACAACAAATGAGGCACAAGGGAATCAAGCCTAATAGTGCAACTTATGGCCTCATTATGGAGGTGAGTGATAATTGATACATTCAATTTTAAGTGTTCTCTATTTAGGCTCTTATGGCACTATTATAGGAAGAATTCCTTCTGCGAAACCAGTATCTCCTTAGGGTTTTTGTCTTAGGTTTTCAGTAGGAATAAATTGTCCAAACTTCACAAGTGAAAATTCACGAATTTTCCAAAAAGATGTGAAATTCTTCTTTGCAGTTCCCTTTTATACTCCCTTTCCGAATATTCAAGAAATTATATTTTATTTCTTCATAAAGTGACTTTATTTATTTTAATTATCTTTTTGGCCACAACTGAGTCACTTTAACATAAAATATTCAATTTTACAAAAAAATAATTTATTCCTTTTTCATAAGCTCGATTAGCCTACATGAATTAGGAATAGGCTAAGTGTCCTCGCTTCACACTTACACTTGCAATGGGAACATTACATGTAGTCACATGGACCAGTAAGAAGCAACATGCAATAGCTCTTTCTTCAACTAAAGCAGAATATCGAGGAGCAGTAAAAACATGTGAGGCAGTTTGGTTCAGAAGGATGCTTTCAGACATGAAGATGTCACAAACTAAGTCTACATACCTATTTTGTGACAATCAAAGGGTGCTCAAACTTGCCAAGAATACAATCTTCCACAAGGATACCAAACATGTGGAAATATACTATCACTTCATTAGACAACATATAGTAGATGGATCTATTATGTTGTAGTATTCTCTAACAAAGGATCAAATTGTAAACATTCTTACTAAGTCTTTGGGTCTTGACAAATTTGTAAAATTTCAGGATGAGCTTGTAGTAGTTAAGGGATGGTGTTAAATTAATTGTCAATTAGTAATTAGTTGCAAGCTTTAATAATGTTTTTGCAACTTCAGGATATAGTTTATGTTTTATTTCCTTCTAGTATTTTCGTTTTATTTATACCACATTCATAACATGGTTTGTCCTCCTTGATTGTAATCCTATCTAAGAAAGCTTTCCCTTTATATTTAGTAATGAATATCTCGGTTATCTTTATGTGCTCGATTTCAATAATACTTTTGAATTAATACGAAATGATATCTAATAGGAGTATTTATAGGTTTAGGTGGGGGTATTGTTGGCCTATGGTGTTTTATTTCTAGTACTGATAGGGTTAATAGATGGTAGACTTAAATTGGCACGAGCATCCTAGAGGATATGTAGTATAATGATCATCACATGCAAGCAATTATTGCTTCTCTAGATTCTAGTTCACAACCTGAATTGTGTAACACGTGGAGAAATATGTTTTGAAATAGACTATTAGGGAAAGTTGTAGAAATACATGGAGAAGTACCATCTTTTAAATTATGAAATGATATTTAATAGGAGTATTAGTAGGTTTTGGTGGGGGATTGAGTTTATATTTAAGTTGATCTATGGGGTCTGATTTCTAGCACTGGCAAGTTTTATAGATGGTAGACTCAAATTGGCACTTGGCACCGATTGTTCAAGTTGGTTTATTATGGCCTTCTCCTGGTGCCAATTCCAACTGGCTATTAGGAAGCAAGCTCATAAGGGTTCCCTTTGAGCAGTTCAGAATTTAGATGGACGAATTAATTTCCAAGTTAATTTGATGCCTTTGAGTGTATCATAAAGGGTAAATCCAAGCAGGTCTTAAGCAGGGTTCTATAACCCCATCAAAGTGTAGCCTCAAAATTTTTTTTGCTATGCCTTCAATGTTTTTGGGGTTACTTCAGATTTTTGCTTTTTTCTTTTCTTTTCTGTAGATATGTTACTATTTCTTAGTATATTCTAAAATTCATTAGAAATTTGTATTTTTGCCCCACTTTGAGTTTAGTCTACATGTTTTTCTAATGTTCTTTGTAACTATGATTTGCATTCACTGGTGGTACTACACGGATAACAAATTTCAATGATTGAAAGGCATTACTAACTAACTAATCTTCTATCAAGGTTATGCTCAAGTCTGGGAAGTCTGATTTGGTACATGAGATCTTTGAAAAAATGGAGAGGTCTGGTGCGATTCCAAATGCCTTAACTTACAAAGGTGATGAATTGTTGTCTTCCATACTGGCGTGTTCTTCATTTTATTGCTTTTTATGCCATTGCCCTGCCTTATTTTTTATGATTTTATTGACTGCATGTTGGTTTGCAGCCCTTGTGCAAGCCTGCTGGAAAGAAGACAAAATTGATGAAGCTGTGGTCATAATTGGAGACATGGAAAGTAGGGGAATAGTTGGTACAGCAAGTGTGTATTATGAATTTGCATGCTGCCTCTGTAGTGCTGGTAGAACACAAGAGGCGCTATTGCAGGTCCTTTTTTTCCTGTTTCTCATCACTATTTTCACTGGTCCACACATTACTTATTTTAAGTTAAAGGTGGAATATACGGATTCTATTATTATTCAAATTTTCCAGGTTAGTGATGGGGTGTGGGAATTGTGTTTAAGTTTGTGATACTTTGTACATAATGTCTCACCATTTATTTTTAGTAGCAGATTGGGCCACACAAGAAATACCATCACATGCAACACCGATGGAGTATATGCTTAGAATTCAAATATGTTAATAATTTTTATCTAATGTTGTTCTAGTGAGAAGCAATTTGTAGCCAATAATGCTTGCATATACTTATAAATAAATTTCTTGTAGCTGTTTCTGTATTTCCCTTTATAAGGCAGTTTCCCTGCACTAGTTAGTGCATACTTCATCCTGACACCACTTGACTGATCCATGCTTTAAAAATACTCATTATATAGCCATTTGATGATTTAGTAGGTCTAAACGATGGCAAATGACCAACAGACAGTTCTATAGCTGAAGCCCAAATAGTCTTCAAATTGCAGCCATGTGCTGCCCTTCTAGTCTTATAAGGAATAGCGAGTTTACTTATTTGTTTTAGGGTTTTTGTAGCATCACATATTATTTATTTGAAATTTTGATCTAGCACGGGGTTTATTACTTTTTTCTTTGAAGAGACTTTTATTGCCCCAAATCAGACTTGCAGCATGATCTTTCTCAGATCCAGATCAATAGTTTAATGATAATTTGTTAGATCCTCTGTGTAATTTTTTTTCTCCTTGTTCTATTTCTTATGCTATTTGTTGACCTTAAATATTCCTTTGCTTCACCATTTGATAAGTTCTTAATGAGGTATTCTTCTTCCACCAATGCATTTCTTTTCAACATGAGTACAAGTAAATGTGTTAACTTTTAGATTGTCATCGGAAAATAATGGAGTAGAGAAATAATCAAGATTCTAAACAAGAAACATGAGGAAACAAGAACAGAGAAGAAAAGGCATACATGCGATATATGTATTTTTGCAAGTTTCAGCTTAGTAGCCCGCCTGATAAAATCCTGCAGCACGTTTTAGATACAGCATTTTTTGGACCTTTGTTTGAGTTTGTGATCAATTTTTTTTTTATTTGAATAACAAGAACAAGGACGTTTCAAGAGTTGGAGTTCTGCAAAACGTTTTTCAGCTTTGTCATAGTTGCATCTTTTATATTTCCTAATCCATCTTTTATGCAGGTTGAGAAGATACGAAGGGTTGCTAAAAAACCTCTTTATGAAACATACACCGGCCTAATTAAGGCTTCTATGGATTCTGGGCACTTGCAAGACTGCATAACTATTTTTGATCATATGCAGAAATTCTGTGCCCCAAATATAATCATTTGCAATATGATGTTAAATTTGTATGGACAGCATCATATGTTTAAGGAAGCCACATCTCTATTTGAGCGCATTAAAAGAGGGAGAATTTGCCCTCAAAAATTCTCTGATAGTGATCCAACACTTATTCCAGACATTGCAACATACATTGGAATGCTAGAGGCATGCATGGTGGCACGAGAGTGGGACTATTTTGAGAATGTGTACCAGGATATGATACTCAAAGGTTACCAACTTGACAAAAAACAACACTCATCGCTCATTGTGGCAGCATCCAGAGCTGGAAAGGTATTTTCTTCATTCCCATAGACTATCCTCAAATGAAAGACAAATATAAATCGAATAAAAGGAAATTGAAATGAAACAAAATGGAAGCATGGGATTAACAAAGAAAACAAGTAAAAGAAATGGACATGGAACCTTATAATTATACAAGCTTCTGTAGATTCCATTGTTCAATGAATTTTTTATTATGATTCTCATAGATATTTGGAATCGAGGTTATTACCTTTCTTGTTGTTTGCAAATTTTTTTTCTTTTAATTGTTGCTGCCATTTCCAGATGTTCATTATTTACCTGATCATAGTGTTGAGGAACTTTCAAATGGGAGATTGCACTTTCAATGCACTGTAGGGACTTGTTTATATTATTATATTCCATTCTGTAAAATTATTATTAACCTTGTTGATTTACTTAAATTTTGAGGTGATCCTGAATTAGAAATATTTAAAAGAATTTGAAGGCTAGACTCTTTTATCTCTTTCTTTTTATGTGCTTGGTAAATTTTGGGTGAGGTTATGGGCCACTTTTAATTTGGTGTCGGGTAAGTATAGACTATAGACTATATTCATGAGATTTGTCCAAATTGGTCATACTTGAATTTACCCCTCAATGACACAACACAATCCTGTCACATATTTGTTCGATGTATGGACTACCTGTTTGTGGTGAAAGGGATTTGAACTTGGATCATGCTCTTACAAATGCCCACCATTACCATTACATCACAGTCCATTGGACAAAGGCTATACAATATTAAATGTTTTTTTGGATGTGCATTTTTCTTATTCTTCTAGTTTTTTGTATTAAGTGTATAGAATTGCCCAAAAATTAGTTTTAAGGATCAAACCTCTATGGGCATCATTTTGATACTCATCAATTGTAAGGCCATAGGCAAGTCCAAATTTTTCTCATGCTGGCATAAACTAAAATTTCTGTCAAAAGGGTTCCTTTTGGTGGTGGTTAAGTAATTTCATACAACTTATGTTAATAATACATAAACATAAAATGGCTATTCCAAGGCTCATACTTATCATCCCCAAGTCAATGCAAGATTCATGTTCCACATCAATATTTATTTGTTTCAAAGCCCATGATCATATTGGAGATATTTTTTGTCACATTTAGCAGTCATAGGGGCCCCATGTTTCCTAGCAGAATTATATGAGACTGCTATATTGATCTCCATTTAATAGCGATGATAGAAGTCTCAAGATACTACCAAAATATTATTCAATTTTCCCATTCACTTTTATTTTTAAATCAATCATTTAATGCCCACCTGTATGAAGTTTTCACATTTTTATATTTGCGTGTCCAATGACACATTTCTATGAGCCCCCATAGGCTTTGCAATAATAAATAAATAAATCTCAAATTAATAATTATTGTAAAATTGTGTGCTTTCATACTACCGCTGTAGACATTCATTCTACAACTTTATGCAGTCACACACTTTTTCATTCTACGGCTGTATGCTCTCACTCTTAAACTGTATGCTCTTGCTCTACAGCTGTATGCAGTGACACACTTGACCATTAATGAAAAAGGTTCAAAGTTGTATGCTCCCATTCTATAACTGTATGCTTTCATTTCACAGCTATATGCAGTCATACACTTGCTCATGCTACAGCTGTATGCACTCTGAAAGGAATATATGCAACAATAGAAGATGCTTCATAGACCACTAACAAAAGGCAGGCAACTCAATCTAAGGGCTCTACAAGTGTCACTATCTGAGGGAGTTGATGAAACACATCTCTATTCAAGCCCTTTGTTAGGCCTACTGTGTGAAATTGGAAGCTTCAATACACTAGTCAAGCTTCCATGGAGGAAGAGGAGCCTGAAGATGCCCCAAAAGGATTTCAAAGCTCTAAGGAAGGGGCAAATGGCTGATAACTTGATTCATCTTACACAGAGCACATTTTGGAATTGCTCAATTTTTTCTTGTCATAATCCAAATGGGCATATTTTAACAACTTCCAATATAGACCTCTTTAATTTCACTACCTTGGAAATAGTTGCAAATTCTAGCATATTTTATTTAACAAGAAAATTCAAACTGGATATCTGCATAAAATCATTTGTAAGGTATGTAGGGAAGTTTATTATAGGCATTTGCTTTTCAGTTGTAAATCAAGTTCTGTTGAGTCAGTATTTTCCTTTTTGGTCTTTTTAGATTGCTGGGATATCAATGTAAACATACTTCTACAATAGAGATGCCAACACCCAAATGTCCAGTCCAGACCACGGCTTCGGCAATGTAGATCTTCTATCTCCTCTTTTAATAAAATTTACTGGTTTACCAAACAAATGTCAATGGCAATTAGCACATATTTTTCAGAAACACATTAACAAAATTTTTAATTTATTGTATGCTTTTACTAAGTGTAGTGTTTTGTCAAGAAAAAATGTGGCACTGTTTTAGTTTGCACTTGAAGTTGATATTTACAATTGTTTAGCATGCAAGTACCAATTTGGGCACATCAGTGGCTTGGAGATTTGTAGGTTGAGCTTAGCTGTCCTTGGATTTATATTGCACCCACTATGTGTGTGAGGGTACTTTTAGGTGAGTTTGCACAAGATATATTTTCAGGCAATGCAGATAAATATTGTTTAGAACAACTGAAGCCCTCAGAAATAGTGACAGAAAGTGTAATTTAACCCTAGCATTGGTGTTGGCACCATTAATAGCCATTTTAATCACCTAGAGGACCAAAAATTCAACCAATAGGTGGGGAACCACTTGTGGAGCCCACCTAACTAATCATAATGAGGCAAATCCTCATTCAAGACCATCTTTAGCATAGGAGGGTTGGGATGAGTTTAAGTTTACACATAAAGTCACCGGTATGCCCAAATGGATGTTGAAAAGTGGAACACCACGCCCTTTTATCATTAAGGTTCAGTTGATTTCTCCATGGTCCTGTTGACGTGGTTTTTGAGACCGCACCAACACAGAATAAAGTCTCCCAACGGACGCTCTATCCTCTCTTGAACAAAGTATTCAGCATGCTAAGATTGCGAGTAAGATCATGCTTTCAACTCCAAGGTTCCTTAAGTGCGAATAGGCTCAGTTTGGCTCGATGTGATATTGCTGGTATTTTCAAGGGGACTTACACAATTGTTCGTTAGCTAACAACAAACAGTAGACTAAGGGCTTTCGTGTGATCAAATGATTTGGCAAATGAGCACGGGTTTCCTAATTCTAACCGGAAATGAACTGAATTAAAAAGGGGTGTAGGGCCTAAGAAGTTAATCTTCTATCTAAGGACGGGACGTGGGATCAATCTTGACAAACTTCGACCAGACTCTGCTCCGCCTCACGTTGGACAACTTACACAAAGTCGGTGCAATCTTCAAGGGAATGGCAAGAGGTTTTCAAATTATAACTCAACATGTAAGCACCATCAGAACGACGCATACAAACACATGAATCACAATCGAAGTTAAGTTTGTAAAGTTTTCCAGTTGACCACACAAGGCAGACCTGCCGTCAGCAAGCCGCTAGTGGTATGGATGAAATGAAGTTGTCTCAATTAACACCACAAGTCCACAACTAACATCTACTTGCATGATAATGAAAACTATTTTACTTTAAGCTACTTGAAAGATGCTACGTGAATTGGAAGGACGAAGAAGCCTCAACAACTATTCACAACAAAGAAGGATTCACCATCAATGAAAAATTCTTTTATTATGAATGCATACATGACAACTTCTTACAAAGTATCCAAAGGGAAGACTTTCCTTCCTTTTCAATCTACACTACTTTACTTTCTATTCTATGAACTTCTCTCTACTCCTCTAAGCTCTGCTTCTAATCTAATGATTACAAATGAGGGGGACTCCCCCTTTATATAGCTAGCCAAGTCCCAAAAGACGGCTAGGGTTACAATCAATAGAGTGGCCAGAATCGTGCCACCTCAGCCCTAAACAAGATTTGCCCTAAAAACCGCCACAAAGGAAAGTGGGGTAATAAATGAGCCATAATGTCCATTATTCCTTCTAGAAGATTCCGTTTGTAGATGCGTTCACACTATCCTTGATCTTCTCTCTTGGCGTTGTTCTTTGACCTCTTCCACTTGAGGGTCATTTGAGCTAACACTTAGCCAATTTCTTGCAACTTTTTCTTCCTTCAAGATTGAAACTTGTAACTTTATCTTCCTCCGAAGGTTGTGATATCATCGTGGATCACTTAAATCATCAACGCTTGGCCTCGACGTTCCTCCTGCAAAACAAGCAAGGAGAAGGGTATCAGAACATTTCATAATATAAATTTAACTCACCTACCTGATTCTAACGCTCTAATTTTCAAGCGTTCATCGCCTTCCACTAGCCAACTTCGTGCTCAAGTTCATGCCTTAGACAAACTTCATCTTTGAGAAATTCATTTCACTACCTGGGGCTCCGATATTCAATTTCGTTCAACTCTGGCTCTGGAAGACTATCCTCACGAAGGATTTAAGCAAATTCACCTAGGCAGTTCATTTCAAATTCATCGTCTGGAGGATCTTACCTTGAGAACACATTTTCTTCACACTTGCCTTAGAAAATTTTAAAATTTTCCCTTAGGAAAATTCATCAACCTGGTGCCCATGAAAAATCTTCACCCTGAAGGCCGCAACGAAGCGTGGAAGACCTTAAAATCAACTCCTCATCGATAATCTTCAATACCCAGAAGAAAATTTTCTCTGAAACGCGACGAATCCATGGGTACCCAACGAACGGGTTCATTTGATTTTTTTGAATTTTGAACCTTAGAAAATTATTTCCCTGTGAAATTTAAATTCGTTCTTTGCATCTATGAAGATTTCCTGTTGCTCTGACTTGAGAAATTTTTATCAACCCGTGCAGCTGGCATTTTCTGACTTCACCTCAGGCGACTCATCTGTGCTTCAAGAAAAAAAAATCCACCACCCCAGAGCTCTAGGCGTATTTTCTAAGGGAGAAAATATTTTGTGCCTTAGAAAATTTTTGAATCACTCTGGAAATAATTTTGCCTTGGAAATTTTCACCTTAAAATTTTGGCTGGTGAGAAAGACATCAACTTCTCTTAGAAAGTTTTGTTCATAGAGGTGCCTGGCACATTTTATTTTTCTAACCACCACTTCACATTTTACTTCACACTTGAAAAAAAATTTTGAAGCTCCAATGCCTTAGAAAAATTCCCATCACTCATCACTTTACTTTAGGCGCATATCACTCGCCATGGAGAATATTTTTCCAACGCCTAGCAATTTTTATTTCACCACCACACGCCTTAGAAAATTTTCTAACACCTCTAACCTTGGGCGCATATAACACTTCAAGAGGGATATTCACTTTACCACGCCTTACAAAAAAAAATATTTTCAACTCTTGACACTTTAGGCGCATTTGAGGCTTGAAGAGGGATAACGCCTAACATCTACATCCTTTTACCACGCTATTAATCACCTTTCACCTTATTTATCACCTCCATTTACTTTTACTATCCCAACTTGGGCGCATTTGAGCTAGGGAAGAGGATGACTCTTCAACTTCACCTCTTTCGTCTTCACATGCTCTGTTTTGGGCGCATTTTCATGTAGGTGAGGGATGAACTTGTTGACTTGTTGACCCACTTCTCCCTTGGGCGCATTTTGGCCTTGCTGGTGGATGAAACTCATTGACCACTTTGACTTCTTTGTTCTTTGGGCGCATTTCACCATAGGAGGAGGATAAACTCCATACTTAGAAAATTTTTTGAGCTCTCACAAGCTTTTCCTTGAGGGCGCATTTTAGCATGAGAGCAGGACGAGCTTGTGCCTTAGAATTTTTTTAAACTCTCTCCATTCTCCTTTGGGCGCATTTCAAGGCATGAGCAGGATAGAAAACTTTGACTCTCCTTTGACTTTCTGGCTAGATGGGCGCATTTTGCCCCTGATGAAGGATGAACCTCATACTTAGAATTTTTTTCCATGCCTTCTCATCAACTGGGCGCATTTGGCCATGTCTACTGGATGAAGCTCTAGACTTAGAATTTTTTTTTTTTTTCTCATTTTTGCCAGCTTTTCATGCCCTGCTATTCATAGTAAGTCCTCTGAATTTTGTATCTCTGAAGCTCAGAATGACTTGAAATTTTAAACATAGCATCCTCATAACCTTGTTGTTCTGTCGACACTGCCATTTTTAACCACCCTGCTATTTTTAGCCTATTTCTGGAGGTGGTTTACTATAAATAGTAACTGCTTGTTTCTGATAGCTCCACTGCTCCGATTAACTTGAAATTCGAGTGAGGCGCTCCTCACCACGTGACCTTACTGTCGACACTGATGCATGCTCCTGATTTACTATTTTTAGCCAGTTTCCAAATCGACTTACTATAAATAGTAAGTGCTCCGTTTGACTTGAAATTTTACCAGCAGATAGCCTGAAGGATGCTGATCGCGGTGGTTTACACCGGTTTTCGAAAATTCTGACTTTTTGCGCCTCTTTTTGGGTCCCGAAGCTGGAAACCCTAATTCGCTTTGCATGCACATCAAAAGATCTCTGTTTGCTCTCGTTTCTGTGGCACTGCGATCAGCTCGTGATTCTGAACTGCTGGGAAGCAGCTGCCGGGACACACCTGCTAAAAATAGCAAGTTCCTTACTGAGTGAGTATCTTCATTTGCATGTCACACCATCGCGAAGCTCTCGAAAAACCCATCAGGAATCACCTGACATGCAAAAGAAACCCCGACATGCAAACCCTAAAAATAGCCTCGGAAGGCCGAATCCTGAAAGTAATCGTCTTGTCTTGCATGTTACATCATCGCGAAGGTCTCGAAAAACCCAGAAGGAATATCTAGACATGCAAAGAAAACTCAGACCAACCCCTAAATTTGCTCCGGAAGCCGGACTGCTAAAAATAGTAAGTTGTTTGTTTTTGCTCAAATTTTGCATGCGAATAGTCCGATATGCCCTGAATGCTGTGTGACTGTCGGAATCTCAAAATAGCTGACAGATTGCCTGGAATTTCATACTTACTAAAAATAGTAAGTATCTCAGAATTCGATGAAATCTCGCTAAGAGCCTGCTGGAAGCACACTGATAACAATGTTAAGCTCAATTTTCAATTTACTGACTCCGTGCGACCTTGGACTGACCAGGAAAGATGAAACCCTAATTTCTAGACTTAGCCAAATTCACGTTTAAACTCAGATGGGAACGTCCCCGGAAAGCAGACCTCAGAAGAGAGACACAAAGAGAGACAGAGAAAACCAAAGCCAAAAAGACCAGAATGGAGCAAAAATTAGGGGTCCCCATGTGAATGGGGCGATGTGTGAAAAAGGTCACAACAGGTCCTTATAGTACATTTGATGTTGAGGCTAGCTGTTTTTGAAAAGATTTAGTTACTTGTAGAGTAAAATTTCCTCTTTATGTGTGCCAAGGAGTAGTTGTAGTCTTCTTAGAGGCCAAATTTACATCTTAGAGGAAACTAGTCCACATTTAGTCAAACTTGTCTTCGCTTTTGCTTCTAAAAGGACTGATTTGTTGTAGGGGTTTGGCCTCCATAATTTTTCCTTAAGCAATAACAGCTATTAGAGTGGTACCAAATTGTAGAGTGATTGACATGTTGATAACATGAGATCTCAATTGTTGGGAATGTTGACTAATATAATTGAATGCATAGATGAAGAATGATCTAGTTTCATAAATATAGGAAGGTAAAAAAGAGAAAAGATGACAAGGTGCGCTTGATTATCATGTCTTGAATGATATCATTTAGAAGTTGTCTAGAAATGTTGAAGTATGAGGATGTGGACCAATATCTAAAGGCTTACAGTTAGAGAAAAACAAGGAGTCCACAGAATTTAAGCAAAATTTGGCTAGCAACACTGTTGAATGATTTGGTATGAAATTACTTCCTAACATGGCTGTCAATTGTTAAAAAAAATTTAGTTCATTATTGTGCAAGAAAAGAGCAAAGTAATAAGGATCAGGTAGTGAATGTCAGTTAACTATAAAGAAGGAGATTGATGGCAAAAGTTTTAAACTTACAATGAACTGGAAGCATTGGAGGAGAAACATCTCCATATTATATCTGTGAAAGTGAAAAACTGGGTACATAAGGTCTCATGCACACATAACTAGTAAATAGGAGAATTTGCATCTGCCTCAAATTCAACCATAGATTGGGTGGTTACAACTTATGCTTGAGTCTGTGTTAATCTCGATTTCAAGAAGCCATTGTGAAACAGAATCAAACTAAAGCTATTGGGATATATATGTGAGCAGCTGGCTGACTGAACACAACATTCAAATGTAGTAGCTGTCTTGAATATAGACACATCCAATAGAATTTCTCAAAGGCTAAGACCAATTTTAATAAAACTAAAATTCCAACAGGTTCTTCAATGAACAAAACCAATCCAGAACAACCACAACAGATGAAAGTAGGACGATGAGAACATATAAAGTGCTCTACAGAAATTTATCAGAGGAAATAGATGTGAACAGCAAAGAAGATAACTGATAAGCAAGGTAGCCATCAAGACTGATGTTGTGCAGTCTTCATTAGCATTAGGTTGAACAGATCTACAAGGATGAGGACAAGTGTTAATTAAATAAGGCCAAGAACATGTAGACTGCACCAGAAGTAGGCATGCAAATGAACCTTATTCTAACTTATGTGTAGTTAGGAAGTCTGGTGACCAAAGCCAAGCTTAAGTATAAGATATTTACCATGATGAAGATAATTACAAGAGAGGAGATATTTATACTTGTTCTCACTATTTCCTCCTTGCTAAGAGGAAGTTGTCTTGAATTTCTATGTCAGATGTGAAAACTTCTCATAGGCTCACTTGGAGAACCGTTTGGCCTGCTTAGGAAAATTGTTCTTGTGGTAAGGCATGTCATGTCCCCTATTCAGAAATAGCATCAAGGAGAAGACCTCTAGTCTATCCCCATTTCCCATAGGCTAAAGGGCAAAGCAAGGAAAATAATTTTTAATAGTATTTTAAGTTGGGCTCTGTAATTTTATATTTAAGGGGCAACATATTATAATATTATTTTATTTAATTAAAAATGTTCTTAAACACTAAAATTTTAAAAAGTATTTTTAAATATTTTGGAAGGAAATTATTAATCATGGGTCCGATTTGGAAAGGTTTAAAAGGAGGTTTCCTAGCTTCATTTGCATCTAGCATTCACTTTGGCATTACATTCACTTTTTGGATTGAGCATTGCATTCACTCTACTTATCCAAGGATGAAAACCCTTGGCTAATTTCATAAATATTTGAAGGCGAAAACCCTTGGCCAATTTTTGAAATTTTTGAAGATGAAAATCCTTGGCTGATTTCATAAATCTTTGAGGACAAAAACCCTCTTGAATTTCCGGTTTGGAGGCACTGACAAAAACCCTCATTTTCCATCATTGGCAATTCCACATGGGAGTTGCATTGGTGTGTTGATTTGGAGGTTTTGTGTGTATTGACAAGTTTTGGTGAAAGGATATTTGCAAGAAAATCATAGATCGTTGTTTTATAGTTGATTTTCATCATCCACTTTGGGTGCCTCACTTTGGGAGGTCATCATATTTATCTATTGGCAGATTTCAGGGTTTGTTGCTGTTTGAAGACATTATTTGCATAATTTGGGGCTCCCGCACCTTTCCTAGAGAGGCAAATCAGTATTTTATTTAGGGAAATGAACATTGGCAACATTATTGGTCATTTTGGGAGACGATTTGCATGGTTTTGAAGGGTGAATAATATTGGAGGGTGGTGATCAACATTTTATATCATTTTTAGCCTCTTGTTCTGGGCAATCTGCCCTTTGGACAACCTTTTGAGAGGCGGATCTGCAGTTGGGAAGCCTTTTGAAGGCTAGCACAAACTTCTACACCCTTTCCTGGTTGCCAATCAGCCAAGGTGTTGTAGTAGCAGTTTGGAGGGTTACATCGGTCATATAAGTTGTACCAGTTATTACAGGGTTATATCAGACATTTATAGTGCTGTACCTGACTTTGGGAGTGTTGGAAAATCATTTGAAGTGCCCTACTAGCAGCCATATTGCACAAATCTCATCATTTGATCATTTGTGAGTTGATTTGGGAAACTTGTAATTCTGAAACTTGTTTCCAGCTCATATATTGGTATTGTAATCATTTTTCCATACTGAAATTAAATAACATCGGTATTGTTGCTGCTGTCATAATGACTGCAAATCAGATTGGAGTGTAATTTAGGGTTATTTGAGAATTTTTGTGAAGTTTCTATCTTTGTGTTTGTAATCAGCATTTATATTACAAGTTCAGTTGTTAAATATCCCAAGGCAATTTTGTATGCAATTTTTTTTCAATTTTACCAATTCAATTGTGCATTCATTTCGTCAAACAATTATCTGAGTGTTGTTTAATCTTTGTTTGCTCATAGAATGGGAATGTTTAAAACATTTCAAACATTTCATACATAATATAATCGCCTTATAAACTCAATTACATTGCACAGATAATCATAACATTAATATGTTCAACTGATAACCTTCAACCCAGAATTTTAATACTGAATAAATATATTTTTTTTTCTGTTTCCAGAGATCATTACATACATTATTTAATATTATTT